>VVHJ01019834.1:14100-30820 GCA_015107715.1 Tylochromis polylepis
GTATATAAAATAATAAAAAAAAAAAAAAACAAAAACCCACAGCTCCATGGTGCTGAAGGTTAAAACCTCTACTGGGAACTTTTGATTGGAAAAGGAAGGAAAACATATTTATTTTTATTCACATATTACACAGACTGTGTGTGGTGACTGAACAGGCTCAGGCTGAAGGGATGCAGCGCCTGGCCTATTTTCAAGTATCATTAAAGTTATAGCATGTAAAATCTCACCATTAGCTGTCAGGAGATTGCAGATTCCCAACTGAATTCACTTTTCTTATCCCTCCTCATTCAAGTCCACAGACGGTAGGTAGGTATCTCTGCTAACTGTGGTAATTCTGACTGTAGTTCGATATATCTTTGTTTAATCTCTTTTATTTGCTTTTTGGACAAGTGGAGTTATAAAAATCTTTTGAATCATATTTACTTTGGTGGACAAAAAAAACCCTTTGTACACTGTTTGGGATCACTTTTCATAATGTGGAACTTTAGTATTGAATATTCAACACTGAATTTTCTGCTTTTAGTTGTATTTAGCAACTGAAAATATTATGGCAACACTGAGAAGACAAATCATTAACAGTGTGTTGTCAAATAGAGGTGTAGGTGTTGCTGTCTTAGTTCTCTTTCTGTAGCAGAACTTCAAAAAGTTGACTCAATTGTCCTGACCAGTTTTTGTCTGAGGTTCAGACCAGGAAGAACGTAACTATAATATTGAATCTGAAGTATGATACCATCCACCAGGGAACAGCTCCCAGCTGTGGGTTCACCTCCTCCTGCTGAACTCATAGAACAGCAAACAACCAGTCCAGAGACAGACTCTAATGTAGCATCACTTTCATCGCTCACTCTTGAACTTCTGTGAACCATAACGAGTGTGGCCTCTCTAAACATCAGAATATGAACTACAGTAACTAAGAAAACATCAACAGGTATCCTAGTAATTAATGACTTAATTATTTAGGGTATTATTATTATTATTATTATTATTATTATTATTATTATTGTGCTTTGGACTGCTTTACTCTACAGATTACACAGAGGTCTCTCCCTCTGGGCTGTTTAAAGGGCCAGTTTATCCAAATGACCAAAGCTGTATATATATACCACATGCTGTCAGGCTTCAAATTTATGCATTAGTCCCCTCCACCATTGTTTAACTGCTCAAGTTAATATCTACAGTAAGAAAATGGAGATAAGCAGGCATATAATATGAAAGCACATGATGCTGCAGGTTGGTTTTCTTTCTTTTCTGGTTCATCAGCTTGTATGCATCTTTTCACAGGAGTGACCTAAGGACAGCTGTAGCCTACACTTATTTACTTATATGATAAATAAAGTTTAGTGTAATGTAGTGCAAAATAAATAAAGTGTTTTCTTTTAATTTAATAACATGAAACTTGCATCAAGTGTTTCCACTGTGACCGTTCTAGAATTCTGCATTCGTAAATCTGCATCAGACACTGAAAACAACTCATCTGTGCAAGAGAAACCATCGAGTTCAGAGTTTTTTCATGTCTGCATTTTACATTACGCAATTTTCGGAGAGTATTTGATAGCTTTTGTTCCCAACCGTGATACAACAATAACATTTCAATAGAAGCAAGTAGAGGAATCTACAAAGCCATCAGGGTATGTGACAGTTTTTGTTTTTACTACATTTCAACAGCTGAAAGAATTTGATGTAGTTTTAAAAGCTGACAAACTGAGAATCAACTTAAGTAACAATGAGTAACTTCTTATTTCTTTGACAAGTGTTGTTCAACACACCCATTTACAACACGGCTGTGAAGATCTGCTGGCATCTTCTGGGCTACAGGGCTCAGGTAAGACCCAGATCCATCCAAACGAAAACTGACATAAAATATCAGGTAATTTCTGAGGACCTGAGAGTGGTGGGGTTTAAATGTCTCCTTTTATTTTTAGATTGCAATGATGATGGAGTTCCTTAGACTTCAGCAGGAAAACAAAATGCCATCACACATCACTGCTGAAGATCTGAGAGATTTTTTGGTGGAGAAGAGCAAACAGACACTCAGAGAGCAGTGATTTACTGTGACACCTACAGACCATCCACCTCACACCTGAAAGTCTGTTTGTGATGAAGTGGAAATGCTGAGAGAAAACCTCTGTTTTGTTTTCTTTTGAAGGCTTTGAGAGTTTGAACTGGAGGATTTTGTGGAAAAAGAAGCCAAACCCCTTCTCAAACTGGTAAGACCAGAAAATTCACAAGACTTGTAGTAATTTGGAGATTTTTTTTTTCATTATGTTCACATACCATGTAAACAAAACTGCACTGTAAATGTGTTTTCTGTTTCAGTTGTGGGCAATGAATGTCATTAATAAAATGAGGGACATAGAGTTTCAAGCCCAGATGCTCCTTAAATTTCCAGAGGCCATACCTCCTAAATTTCAGTGAGTCACATCTGACATACAATTATTAACAGACCAGCTACAGTGTTTCAATATTTCTGTGATGTTTTAAATATGTTTAAAAGATCATTCTTATAACTTTATTCTGCAGAACACCTAAACTCCTCAGCATGGTGAGAAATTATATTCAAATCCTTAAAGAGAAGCAGCAGGTAGAGCATAGCTCCAAACTGCTCACCGCACAGGAAGTGGTAATAGAGGTAGTTCCCCGCATCCTGCAGGGCTTCTGGGAGATTCCTCTTCGTCCCCATCTTGAACATGGCCTCCCAGAGTCTTAGCATACTCTCCACCGGTGTCACAAAGGCCACTTTAGATCATGTCACCAAAACTCTCACAGCAATGGAAAGCCAAAACATGGTCCAGACCATCCTGAGGGAGATCAGAGAGAAATATCCACCAAAAATTCTACTCACCAACATTGCAAACTTTGCACCAGTGCTGCTCACTACAATTGCTGATGTAGCAAAGAACCACATATCCAAGATCTTCAAGCCTCCATCTGAAACTCCACCAATGTCTGATGTTCTTCCCAATGAAGAACTTCCACAAATCTCAAGTGTTCTTCTAAGTGAAGAACCTCCTCCTGAAAGCCTGTCAATGCCTAATGTTCCACCAGTCGAAGAACCTCCTTCTGAAAATCTGCCAGTGTTCTTCCCAGTGAGGAACTCCTTTCTGAAAGTGTGCCAGTCACTGATGTTTCCTGTGAGGAACCTTCTTCTGAATGTCCATCCATGTCTCAGTCAGCTGTATCTGTTATCAGTGTTACAGAGAAGTGTGAAGACCATAAAATCAGGAAGATAAATGAAGAAAGAAAAGGGCTTCTTCCAGAAACTCAAAACTCTGCTGTTGCTGTGTCAGACCCAGAAAAAGTGACTGACTTTGAGACTCCCATCTGTCTTTTCTCACTCTACAAAATGAAAACTAAAAAACTCAAATCTGAAGGAAAAACATTTTTCCTTCAGATGTCTATAAGAGTCTCTTAGAGTTCCTCCACAAGTCCACTAAGTGTTGTTAACATAATATATTAGTGTTATTATGTTAATTTTAAGAAAACAACTCATTCTTACTGTTAACATATTAACAACAGTAACTGAAACTGGTATATAAAATTACAGAATGCATTTCCTCAAGAAAATGCAGTGTAAATGCTGATAGCTGAATGGTTTGAGTTGAATTTTTATAATTGCTGAATCTTTGGTGAAAATGTTGAATAAGCTGAAATACAACAAATCATTCACATGAAAGCCAAAGTGCAAAACTGTTCAAAACTGTTCAAGTAGGAAAAAACAGAATATCTTCTGTGTGTCTGTGTCTGTGAGTATCAGTGAGTGAGTGACATGCAGAGAAAGAGGGGAACTGGCATCAATTGAACAGGTAGAAGAGTTTTTAAATCTTGAACTGTTTTGTGGGTTTTATTTTAAGACTCACTGTGTGTTAGTGGGGGGATAAACTATACAGACATTAAATTAGATTAGATGAGTTGAAATGTGGTAGAATCCATTACTGACAGATCAGTGGTTTCAGTTCTAATCATCCAGTCAGAAAAGATGATTCTAAAAGTCATCAACTGCCTCCAACTGCCCAGATTTGAACCACTTGCCTACTGAAGACAAGTCCACCAATGAAAAATAAGCCTAAAATTAATGTGCCAATCAGAATGCTCTATCATTTCCATACATTAAAATTCATCATCTGAAAATAACTGCCAATAGCTTTGACTTGAACTGCAGGAAATACTGACGTACGGTTACTCTGTGGCAAATCCCTGTTAAATTCGTCTCGGTGCACCTGCTGAAAAACTGCTTCTAAATCCAAGATTTTAACTCCTATTAAAATACTTTTTAAACCACAAGGGTCTGAAAGACTTGTTCTACACAGCAGTGTGTTTTTAATGTTCCTGGTGTCAAAAATGTGTTCACAGTAATAAAAAAGTTCAGTTGAGAGTTGAGAGAAGAACTCAAGAAGATGTGGAGGGTGAAGGTAACAGTGGTCCCAGTGGTAATCGGAGCACTTGGTGCAGTGACCCCCAAGCTAGGCAAAAGGCTCCAGCAGATCCCAGGAGCAACATCCGAGATCTCTGTACAGAAGAGTGCCGCCCTAGGAATAGCAAAGATACTGCGCAGGACCCTCAAGCTCCACAGCTTGAAGGATAGACTGCTCGAATATATATTCAAAACTTGCTCTATAAGGCTTTTATAGATTTATTTATTGAGACTTTGGATATCTTCAAGACTGTGATTACTGTAATACCTGTACTGATTTTCTTAAATCGTGCCTCTGACATATGCCCTCCATGAAACAATAATTAATAAAAACTAAAACTAATAAAAACCAAACTAAAACTAATCATTTTCAAAAAATGAAAGCTAAACAGAATGAGCAAACTCATTCTGAAAACTAACTGAAACTAGATTGAACAAAAAGTAAAAAGTCTACAGAAAATAAAAAATAAAAACTCATTTAAAATTACAAAACTATAAGCACTATGACCTTGAGGCATGTCATCCACAGGCATAGTGTGTTTTCACTCCTATGGAGATGACACGCAGCTTGCATCTCTTTAACCCCAGTAGCAATCTTAAACCAAACTTCTTGCAGCTAAATATGGATGGGAGTGACATGACGGTTGTTGGCTTAATCTGGGATCTAGCACACTCACAGCTACACACCTGAGCTCTGTCTACAAATCTGTGTCAATATTTTAAAAACCTCAGTGTAAGTAAGCATGTCAGTTCAGGTGTCAAGTTTTGTTTCATGCAGTTAAGGAGACTTAGTATAATTAGCTCAATCTTATCTGGAAGAAATCTAGAGGCAGTACATACTAGTGCAACTCATACACTAGCTTTGGGTAACAATATATATACAGAAACTACAGCTGGTCCAAAATGAAGCAGCCACACTTTCTACTAAAACCCCCAAAATTTATTATTTCTATTCAAGCTTCTCCTAATTGACTATTTATTCTAGAATTGATTTTAAGATCTTATTGACTGTTCACACTTGCTTTGGGCTTACACAGAAGTACAGAGCTCCCAACTCCATATGCCCGTTAGTAACCCTGAGATCTTCAGCCAAGGCTCTGCTAGCCAGTCTACAGGTCCAGATGAGCAGATTTAACTTTCTGGGATTTCCTTCTCTGGATGATGTATGCATCAAGACACCAAATTGTTTTTGAAAAGTGCTATATGAATAAAGTTTTATCATCATGATGCAACATATGTCAGCTTTACCCAGTAATATTACATATTCTTCTACTTAATGTTCTTATTTGACCTTCTACAGCACTTTGTTACCATTTGTGAGAAGCTCTTAAACTTTCCTTACATCTAATTAAAACTGCATAGACAGAATCAACTTTATTTTTTTTGTAATCCAAACATTTTATTGAGAATTGTCACAACAGGAAGTATCAAGAAACACTCCTGTACAACATCCTTCTTAATCCTCCTCCTCGTCGTCAGCTCCTCCAGCTCCGCCCTGGCCCTTCTTGGCGTTCTTTCTCTTGACACGGCCTGGGCGTCCACCGCCATACGGAGACCTCAGGGAGAAGTCGATGTGCTTCTGGCTGTCCAGGCGAACCACAAAGGAGGGGATGTTCACCACCTGCTTGCGCACACTGCCAAGACAGACAATAAAGGAGGGAGGACTTTAGAAAATGTTTAAGTATCATCCAGTTGCACTCTAGTTTTCTTTGTATTTTAAAAGTTGAATTAAATGACAAAAGCACAAGTTCTCTTTGTGGAAAAAGTGTACAGCTTTAATATTTTACATAATTTACTGCAGGCTTCATTGACGAGGAATTCGTGACACCACAGGAAATCTGAATTTATGACTTAAATCATCAGCCTGAGTACTTCATATAAAAGTTGTACTGAGTACTACAATTGCCCGAGGTGCAATCCCCCATACCTTACCTGACGGCCAAAACACCGTGGCGCTGTCTGCGCCCTCTGTGGCAGGATTGGCTCTGGGCAATGTCTACCGACAAGGTATACGGTTTTGATACCGAATTGACCTTGAGGAAAATCTTAACTGATGTCAACAGGGAGTGTTACAGGTTGGTGGTCCTCTGATGGAAGAGGGAGCATCAACAGATTCTCATGAGTCCGTCCCCAAAAAAACAACCCCCCCCCACAAACCACTGAGCCCTTTATGTGCCGAAGCCGTTGAGCTTACCGAATATGCCTCTGGCGGATGAGAACACGTGCGTGGTGGATGCTCTTGGCAAGTCCAAGCTTGAAGACCTGTGTCTGCAGCCTCCTCTCCAAGAAATCCTCGACCTTCAGACCCAGGATGTAATCGAGCTTCATCTTACCCTCATCGAGCACACCAATCCTCACCAGTCGCCTGAGCAAAGCGTTACCTGGAAAACAACACATACACACAAAAAGCCATTTTAAACATACAACCACAGAGGCATGTTCAAAAATTTATGCAGAGCAGGAATATTGGCCTCATTGACGAGGAATTCGTGACACCACGGTGAAGTCTGACACTTTATATATTTAAATCATCGGCCAACACAAACCAGCTTTAACACACCCTACACACCTTCAAACAGACGCTTTGGGTCCTTCTCATCCAGAGTGAGCAGCTCTCTGGCAGCTTTGCGGATCTTGGCAAGGGTGAACTTGACCCTCCACACCTCACGCTTGTTCCTCAGCCCATACTCACCTTAAAGGAAGATGAAACACCGTAATCAGATAAATTTAGCCCATCGAAGGGAATGCCTTCGATTACATACAGGTATGGAGCTTGTGAAAATGAAAACATACCAATGAGTTTTAACTCCTGGTCGAGACGGGACTTCTCGAAGGGGCGGCGGGGGGTGACATATGTCTTACGACAAACCCAGCTTCTGGCAACGGGCATGGTGGCTTATAAGTGCCTGCAATAACAAAATTTACAATGAGGGGGACGCTACATATAAGATTTATACCATATTACACTTATTAAAACCTTTTATTAGGCTATTCAAGGTTGAGATCTATTTGAGTGAGTCTTGTGCACAGAAGACATTTTAAAGGCAAACAGATCACGCATGTTCCAGATAAAAGCGTGTGCAACAATAATTCAAGAGACATTAATAATCCATTTAAAAATGTTCAAAAGTCAGAATGCTGCTTAATCTTTTACAGCTTATTCCATATTTAGGTTGCAATTATTTAATACCTGAAATTTATTAAATTTGTTAGCCATGCACCTGCTTTACCATAAAACCATGTCTACATCAAAACCCAAACAAAGATAATCAAGTCAATGTTAAAAAGCAGAGTTGGCCCAAGTAAAAGAATCTCAATTAATCCAAATAGACACTTCATCTGTCAGTCTTTACGCAGATATTTGCATTTTTTTCCATTTTCAAAGACGTTTACTTAATACAACAATTTACATTAATTTTACCAGGCGAAAAGGACCTATAACTGCCACCGCAACTACCATGCTTCAACTCTTTCGCTCATATTCGCCAAACGATCGTAAGGTTTATGAAGACACGGGTAATGGGTATGGACTGAATTGACTAGAAACACTAATACATCGGATATGCTTCATTAAATGTCTCAGAAACTACAATAAATCGCGTATAAATGTTTAACAGACCGAGTATTTTAGCATCCGTAAAACTAGGCCGCGGCTACACCATACCACGTTGTTTAACGTGAGCAGCTAGCGTTAGCTTAGCCGAAGTGCTTTTTCATTTACAAAATACACGCAGGCCTTCAATTGGCACACGTGTAGGTTTAATTTCATGTCCTATGACTGTTTTTAAACGTGGAGGTCCGAATACACAGAGTTTGTATTGTTGGTAAGGATATGGTTGATAACCGTACCTGTCTCGCTCAGGCTCGCGCAGTAAAGAGGAAGTTAAAGGAAGTTCATAATTATTTATAGGGCCTGCGAGCAGACTACATATCCCATGATGCCTCTCAGCGTCCAAACGGAAGTGGGGCCCGCTGGGTTTGTCGCTCTCTGTTGGTTAACTCGAAGAGCAGCACTGAACACATGGAAGGAGTTAAGATGAAGTTTGTGTGCTTGAATCACGAACAGGCCTCATGTCATTACAGAGATGGTATAACACACAGCTTCACTGTGCACAGAGAGGTGGGAAAGGCCTGCTTCTTTCACTCTACACAGAGGTCTGACTGAGTGGTCATGGATCTCCTCTTACAAAGTGAGAGTGAGGGAGGTAAGGTGGTAAACTCAGAGAGAAGGACATGGGTGACTATTTATATAACTCTGAAATGGGACCCTGACCATGTGTTTCTGTCTGTCAGGCTGCATGATCAACTGATGAACACACAGAAGCTCACTGGCTTTCTCTTTCACTGCTCTAAATCCCATCTTTTCCGGGTGTTTTGGGGGCTTCCCTTGTGTTTTTTTGCTTGACTTCACTTTTGAGGTGAAGAAAAAGTCTTAAGTGTGGTCTTTTTTCCACCTCCCTCACTTTCTTGGAGTTTCTGTTTCCTTCAGTTGGGATTTTTCCTCCTTTTGTTTTTGTTTTTTTAAATTTCCAGCCTGGTTGCCTGCTCTTCTGTTTGTACATCAGCCCTTCCTTTCCCCCTGCGCTCCTTTTCCTTTTCCTCCCATTTTCTTCCGTTCCTCGTCTTCTCGTGTGTGGTTTTTGGGCTATGCTCTCCTCACCCACTGTGATCCTCCAGCCTTATGGACTCCCCGTCTATCCACAGGCAACCACATGCTACCCCAGCATAGTCCAGGTAAACCTCTTGATTTACTCTGTGGCCACACATTATCACATAAATGCTGAGATTCCCCCACCCCCCAAGGGAACATCCTTGAAGGCATTTACTGGGGGGCTATAACTTTATGCAACAAACTAATCATAATTATGACAATTCTTAATCTTAATGTCAGTTATTTTGCAGATCCAGAGCTCAGGTTGTTATATTTACTCTTTTATTTGCCCAAATACTCAAATTAAGAAATATAATCAAATAATTGGACATTTAAATCAACATCTTTCTATGATTTTGCCTGATGATTAAACTAAAAAGATCTTCTTCTCATTAACAGACAAAATCTCTGTGTTTTGTAAAAATTAAAACATATTTCCAGTAAGCAGAAGAAGTCAAAAGGCCCGAAGTCACAGTTTAATCTAATTCAGTTTAGTGGTGCATTGCTTAATATGCAACAGGAGCTGTCTGAAGTGTGCTGGTTGTGAAACGTCTTATTTATTCACTAGTAAGGACACGTTAGTGGTTATCTTTAGTCCACCAGCAAGTGTCCCTGACATGCCACTAGTGCCACAACTCATTTAGTATCTCTCTACCTTGTCTCTGTGCTTCACACCAGTTGTATTTTTAGCCCTCCTCTCCTGAGCAGATAATCACAGGAAGAGGGTCTGTCACCTGTCTTGTGTCCTGCAGTCAGCTGTGCTTAAGACAGGTGTGAAACCAGCCTGTTGTGCATTTAAATGTTGAATATTAGGCTCCTCCGGGGTAACCTTGACTTAATTAACAAGATTTAGAGAGCTGTTTATGGAAAACAGATGCAGAAATAGATGTTATTTGAAGGTCACTGGCACTGAAGTAAATAGTCTGAAGCCCCAGCTAGATCATCTAGCAATTGTTCCCTCTTTAAAAGTTTCATATTTCCAAGTACTGGGGAAATTCCTTTATGACTGATGTGGAGCATCTGTTTTAACACAGCATTTGGCAGCTTGTAAAACTCCTCTCTCCTCATTATCAGCAATCTAACAAAAAGCCCATCGTGTCTCTCAATAGGAGGAAGCGGGATGTGCAGAATGAGCAGATGGATAGATGGGGGGAAAAAGGAATATTATGTTACACTTTAATAAGCTACGTGTTGCTAACATTTGTAACTCGGCCAGCGCCAAAAGGCCACATCTGCAGTCAGCTTCGTCTTGTGTAAATCCCGTGGCAGCTGTCCCAGCAAGCACCTGGCTCCAAGCCGTCGACCTCTGACCGCAAGCCAGCAGCTGAGGCAGGAGACGAGCGAGAGAGGAGGAACAAATGGCAATGATAATAAAAAACAAGCCTGTGAGGAATCTCATGTTGAGACTGTGGTGCTGATTCAGACACAGTGGCTGGTTATTTAGTTAGTCTGTAAGGTGGGAGGAGAGTTGACAGTGATATCTAACAGATGCATTTTCTTTACTCACCATCGCTTTTATATCTCGGAGGAGGGTCGGAGCAGCCAGATTGGTCGTTTCTTCAGATAAGTAGGACAAAGTGCAGGCGCAAGTTGTGTTGACATATTTGGAAACATGTTCCAGCTCCAGTGTGAGAGTTAAGAACGGCCTCACAGTTGGACGGAGCCTGAATCACTGTATCTCAGCTCTGGTCCAAACTTAAATATTTCTCTTGAACAACAAGTAAGAGCTGCAGATGAATCATCTCCATCAACTTTTCCTCGTTTAGCGGTTGTCAGGGTGAAGCCTGCTTTAATGTCAAATCTGGTTTGTTGAGAGTGCACACTTTATTAAAAATCCTCCTCCAAATCAACAGCAAGAGTGGTCGAATGAAATCCTCCAAGCCAACAAGAGTCTGACTGACAGCCATTTCCTTGCTTAAACATCCAGTTTCTCCTTCATCTTAAACCTTACACCAACAAATCTGAATATTTCAAACCTCTCAAGTACAACAGCCGGCAGAGTTATGCCAGCCATTATGAGCTGCTGTCAGTTTTTTTATTCGTGACTCCTTTAAATCCTGAAGGTGGCTGACACACTTGTGGCATTTTGCTTGTAAGACAACTCAGGGACTTCTCTGATCGTTGATTAAGTGAAAGTATCAGTGCTGTAATAGAAATGTTCCCAGTTACTGTGGGGGAATCCAGGATTGTCTTCCAGGATAAACTTTCTTAGATTTGTGAAGTCGTATCCGGAAGCCAAGACAAAATAATTTCATCTGAATATTGTGCTGCAGCATTATTGTACATCTATAAATGAGGACTGTCCACCTTCAGAATGAACATATGGGCTCTTTACATTATCTACATGGTCAGCACAAACTTTCATGTGATTGAAACATATCATGTCACATGTGCCTGAATTATTAAGGTTGAAAAGTTTAGAATATGACCAGCTCCAATAGTAAGAATCTGCCACTCAGTGTTACTGTTGCGAGGAGGTCCTTGGAAAATTTTTCCTCCTGTAAGAACTCCCTGTCTCCTGAAAGTCTGAGAAGGCCCATCAGAGATATTTCATCTGTTTATACAAGAACAGTTGTGTTAAATGCTTCAGCTGGAAGTCCTAACACAAGATGTAAAGCGATAAATAAGACAAAATATATATAACAGTACAGAAGGCGACATATATGCAACATATATGTAGACAGTCAGTGTGAAGAGGTGAGACTGCACAGATTGTGTTCCTTAGTCATCTGGTGTGTGACATGTGGACTCATATCTCCTGCCAGAGGTCACCAGGGAGTGCAGACTGGATGTGGTAGGATCTTTAAAATTACTGAATCACTGATGCATCAGGGGCTTCCTGAAGCATGGCTGGGTCAAAAATGAGCTAAAGCAAAAGTATACAGCAAGCTCAACATCAGAAATTCAAGTGTAAGCAGTATAAATATGCTGTAGCCTGACAGCTGGGTAAATGTGTTCACTTTGTTGGTTTTTCTGTTCTGTATTCATGATGTAGTAAGATCAGCGAAGCACTTCACTCAAAACAGAATCCAACCCAAACATTGACATCACTATTGTGTTTGTAAAGTCCTCAGTTTCTTAAAAGGCAACTGAGCAACTCCACACAACACAAAGAGAAGTAGATGTTCATGAAAATGTCTCTGAGGTAATAAAACCGTGTCTGTCAGGCCTGAAATTCTCGGCGGCGACATTTAGTGCGACGCACGCTCTGTGGGAGCACACACATTCATAAATACTTAATCCTGGGGGGGAAGCTCCATGTGCAGTCTCTCTGTGTTCATGGGTGGGTTAGGGGGGACCTCTGGGTGGGAGCAACAAGGTGACTGACAGTTACAGATGTTCACAGCTGGTGTGGGACCCCCCCAACCTCACAGCCATCCCCCACCCTTGGTCACTTTTCCTCTAGCAATCATTTGATGTGATTGGTGGATGGGTAGAAATTATGGTGCAGTGGGCGGGTGGCCAGCTGGCATTAAAACATGCGGCAGTTCTTGGACAATGCATTAGAGATCGAGGAATGCCGTAAGGGGGTAAGACCGCTTTTATTTCTCTGCTTTTTAGATCACTGTACAGGATCACTGCCCACACGTGTGTCTGTGGGGTTTAGTCCTGGTTTGGAGGTGGTCCTGTTATCCTGTTTAATCTTGTTTTTCTCATTAAAGGTAATTTTACAAAGCAGCGGGTTAGAAGACCTGTTTCGTACTATCGGTCCTGATATTTATTAGAAAATTATTTTCCTTTTTTTAAAAAAAGTTTTTAAGTAAACAGTTGTGCTTTTGTCTCCACTGCTTGTTTAATTAAAATGGATATTAGGGATTCTAAATCAGTCTATGAGACTTAAAACATACTCGTAGCTGTTGAATCTGATCAGATTCCAGTAATTTTACTAATTTTACATGAAATTGTACTACTTAAAGTCAACATTTTGGACATAAATTTAAACAAAAATTATTTTCAAGTGCCAAATGTGTCATTTATAATGGTATAAACCAGGAGAAAGGAGTTAAATTTGAGAATGAGTTCCGTGTTTGGCATTAAGAATGAATCAGTTATTAAAATTGTGAGAAATGTCTTGATAGTAGAGATACTTTTAATTATATTTATATTTGGATGTTGGTTTGGATAAGCAAAAAGAAATGTAGAGTTTAGGACTGGTCATCAGATGTATTTTTAAAGGATAATTTACTTTTTCTTTCTCACTACACAAAAAAAACTCACAAAAGACAGTTATTTTTTAAAAATGAGTAAATGTATAAGGTAATATAGTGACAGCATCTTCTAAACACCACAACCTAAGCTTATTTAACTTTGTATTTTGTCTTACTATTACTATTAAAAAAAATATTTTGCTAAGATTATTATTATGAGATTATTTAAGAGATTTCACAGCATTTTACTCCTTCTGACAGTTAAACTGATGTGTAAAATTGGGTGGAACGATCGTTTATTGTGGTATTCGTGTATCTGTCATCTTCATTAAAGATCGCAGTGTCACTGCAGCGTGTTTATGCAGTTTGTTTTATTGCAAAAACAGAAGATCAGCAACAAAATCCGGTGTTTAGTTTGTTTACATCTACGCTGTCATATTCTGGCATCGGTGGCTCATACGCCTCCCTTTTTCTCTTTTCCTCAGGGGGCCCCCACTCAGGAGGCCGCCCCAGGCAGCGCAGACCCTGCCCTGCCTCAGGTCTATGCCCCGCCTCCCTCTTACCCCCCGCCAGGTCAAGGTCCCCCAACGTCCGCCAGCAGACTGCCAACTCTTGACTTTAGCTCTGCACATCCAAGCTCAGAGTACCAGGAACATCCCCAGCTCAGAGTCTATCAGGGCCCTCAGCACGATGGGGGCGACTCTCTGACATCTAGCAACACGGTAAGAGCAGTCTGTGACAAATGTTGATGTTCCAGGCCAATAAAACAGGATCGTCAGTAAGTCGACAGGTAGCGCTTTCACATGTCCTGCAGAGCAACAGGCCCAGATAGGGTTTCCTTCTATATTTAGAGCCCCACGTCCACTGCGGTGTCCTTGTATGGAAATGCCTCTCACCCTCTGTGGAGCAAAATGTCGAGACAGCTGATAAGGGATTTATTGTTGAAAATAAATGCCCACTTTTTCTTTCTCCCTCCCCCTAGGTCTCATTTAAGTGTCAATAAAACGGATCAGCTTTCAAGATCACCGCTCCAACTTTGTGCTGATACTTACAGTTTACAGTTTAAACTATCTGAGGGATGTTTATAAAGTCCATGTCATGCTTTTGTGATTTGTCTAGTGAAATAATTTCTGGTACAGGATAAACAATGATTATATCTTTAAAAATGTATCAACTAACAGTTTGTGAAACTAAAAATAATTTTTTAATACATAATTTGTGTCTGCATTCTGCTACTGATGATTATATTAAGATTATTTTAACCTGTTTCCCATAAAATTTGCTTTACATATTTTTTTTTAAAAATCAAATTACATTTTTATTAAATCAAGGGAAGAAATCTGCATTATAATTATAGCCTCAATTGAATATAAAGTCATTGCTCTGCAGCTGTTCCAGGCTGGTTGCGTAGATAACCCTCTTGTTTATTACCACCTCAAGTGTTTCAGTGTAATGTTGCTGGTGGTGTGGCAGCAGTGTCCTTTACTCAGACTGGCAGTTACCACGTTGCTGAATTTCACTGACACCCTATGGTCTCTGGTTGCTGCTGATCTCTTCCTGTGTGTAGTGTCTTTAATTTCAATTTATACTGTAGGATAAAGACCCTACAGTAACAGAGAGCACAGTAATGCACAAACAGTTCACACTGGCCTCAGTCTTTATGAGCTTCCTGACGTTTCCTCTTGATTTTGAATGAAATAACTTGATAAAACTTTGAGGAATTGTTGTTACAATTCACAGGCTACTGATCTTTAGGGTTCCCAAAGATTAGAGGAAAGACCCCAAGTCCCGGTGATGTTTTTCTTGTGAGCTCAAGATAAATATCTTGTTTTACTTTCACCTCAGACTGTCAGTGCAGTCAAACATAAGCATTCCTGTTACTCTTGCATATATACACTTTATTGTCATCGGCAGGAAACATCTGCTGCAGGCTGTGCATCATATAATCCTTTATACAGTTCTTCAGGATGTAAAGCAATTGAGATCAGTGTGCAAGAGCATCGAAAATTTCACTGTGGCATCCTGAGGAAAAACTCAGTCTTGATTAGTTGTATTCTATCTATTATTATGCTGTTGTAAGGCAGAATGCAGAAGAGGTTCATGGATGTAGTGAAAGAACACAGAGAGTTGGTGCGACAGAGGAGAAAGCTGGGGATAGGGTGAGATGGAGGCTGGTGATCTGCTGTGGTGACACCTAAAGGAAGCAGCTGAAAGAAGAAGAGGATATGCTGCTGGAATTCTATGGAAATTGTGATAACTTACATTGTACAATTACACAGTTTGGGACTTGAGGGGCTCTGTAGATTTTCCATCTTGTGCTGCCATCAGGTTAAATTCAAAGTGATTTTTTTTTTGTTAGCCTACTTGCAGAATTATGACCACCAGTAAGCTGTAGACTACTTTGCATTATTGCTAATTAGCAATTTCCATTCAATTTCAAGCTTATTTACAATAATAAATTCACAGTAACAGTTGCCTCGAGGGCCTTAATGTTGTAAGCTAAATACCCTACAATATGAGAGGGAAACCCTTTCAGCAGGAAGAGACATCCAGCAGAACCAGACTTTAGAGTTTAAAGCAAAATTTACCATTTCACTCTCACTGAATTGATAAAACACATACACACACGCACACACAAGAGAAAGCTCTTTTTAGAAATAATGTAATATTTTGACTCATGCTGCCTGGCAGTTGTTTCCCAGGTCTGTAATTGCAAACATTTATTTTATTTTGTTTTGAAAAAACAAACAAAAAACAAACAAACATGTAAAGCCTGAACAATGAAATAACAGCCTTAAAATTGTATTTTCTAAAAACTGGAGTGTTTATTGAACATTCTGACAGAATATATATACATTTTTTGTTTTTTGTTTTTTTTTTTGTTTTAGGGCATCAGGGTTTTAAAAAAAAAATCACACCAATAATGTAGATTTCTCAAAAACCGCATGTATGAAATCTGACACACTCGGCTTTACAGGGTTAATATTAAAATACTGATGACATGGTCATTTCTATCATTTTTTATTTAAGAAAGGGGCTTTATATTATAAGATAAATATGTTGGAATATTAGAGGGAAAACCCCAAAAATGTGACAATCCTCTATGAGCAAGGACTAGGTGATAGTGGGAAGGAAGAACTCCCTGTACATCATTCAGTTCATAATGCAACACCTTGCAAGATATGATTTTACCTGGGAACAGGTTTAAATATTCTAAATGGATTAGCAGATTTTTTTTCTTATTAATGAAGACATGAGTTATGTGGTCAGAGATATGTGTGACTGTTTTGTTTTTGCAGTGCAGAAGTCTCCTTCAGACATGGAAGCATCTACTCTGACACATGCAGAGCCGTCTGATCTGTGTGGCAGGTCGGCTCTGTGTCCTGCTTCTCCCTTCCTCCTCTCATAAATGGTGTTTTATGGCCCCGTTTATATATTTTATCACTAGAGTCCCAGACATACTCGGGTCCGTGATGATTTTCGGGGAAAGTTGAGACATCGCCATGGAGG
>VVHJ01019835.1:3481-18801 GCA_015107715.1 Tylochromis polylepis
AGAAAGAGTTACAGAGACACAGAGAAATTTTGTCATGGCCATTAATACTAATAGTGGCCTCCCCTTCCGTCAGCTGCAGCTGTTGATCACGCTGGTGTAACAGTGAGCTTTCTAGCATTGCATCACTCTCTTTCTCCTTGGGTCCTGTGCCGTCCTGCATTACATTACCCTGCATACACATGGATCTGGTAGCCCATATTCCACAACTTACTGCAAGGGCAATGGACTGGAAGCAGGGCTAATGCCCAAATAAGGTTATTAAAATACTTATATGGCTTAGAAAGTGAGATTCAGTTGCTGTCTTGGGATTATATACAGTGCAGTGTCATGCATTATAGAGTATTATATCACACAGCTTTGCTGCGAAATAATAATTATTAAAGGCTGATAGAAAGAGAAAGAACTTTCTGCATATTCACTGTTATTTGAGAGCGTGCTTGATTAATTAGCAAGCCAATAACCTGCCACCAGTTATTCACAGTATGTATGATGTATGCACAGCAAGATGTTGGTCATGTTCTGCATCTAGAGAACGCAGCAGAGGAACGATGTAACTTCCCGAGGAGCTCGTCCACTAGCATACATCAGAGACATTCCGCCTCATCTGACACTCGTCCATGGAATTCTGCAAACTTTCCACACTATTCTCCCAGGCATTCTGAAGTGCCTGTCAAAAAGACTGGCATGCCTAAACATCAGGCACCTGTAAACACTTAAAACAAGCAAAAGAGGCTGCACTATTGGAAAAAGTGTTCTTCACATTGAATGGATGCTGTTTTGAATTCAGTGCTTCTGTGGCGCTTGTGATTGTCACTGTTTGTGTTAGTGTGTGTGAAAATATCTTTTTATTTGCACTTCTGATAGGTGATAATTTGTCATAGATTTGTGCAGAGTCCCTTTCTCCTCTATGCTGGTTTGACCAGTGTATGCAACCTATAGTTGTCACCTATGTGTCATTCTCGGAACCCACTAAATACTTCAGATGACTTGAGGGTTTACTTGGCAACCGATAGCTGTTTTAAGACCATGGATACACTTTCGACCTGGACTGGACACAAAGTTTTTAAGTATCCAAAGTACATCGAGACAAATAAAAAGTCACTGAACCGTGTGTATCATGTGCTCATTGTTGTGTGGCCGGTTATAAAGCTCAGTGACTTCATCCAAATCTATTTGTGTAACTAGATGACATTCTATTTAACCCCCCTTTTTTTCTGCACCAGGATTACGATGGTCTGGAGTCATAATGATTTACTGTGTGCTTTCAGCTTTTCTAGAATACACTCTTGCCCACTCATTAAATTTTATATTCACAAATATTAGCATAATTTACGCCTATGTGTTTTAAATGAGCTTTTACATGCTTACACCCATCAGACAGTTAATTTCAGTGGTATGTCAAATTTACTCGAAAGCAATCAGAAATCTGTTATAGATGTTATGTAGCGGTGCCAGTGGGAGTCTTAATGTCAGTGATGTGGGGTGTTGAGAGCTGGTAAAGGTGGGAGGGGTTGACATAAAGATGTACAGGACAGGACACCCTCACGCTTGCTCCATAAACCTCACCACATTTTGCTACCGCAGCTGTGTGGTGCACGCAAGGAAAGCGGAGAGGTGCGCTCCTTCTGGAGTGACTATGTCGAGTCTGGAACGGGCTTTTGTGCACTGATCGGCGACTAAGAAGCTAATTTCTCTCTGACATAAACGGAATGTTGTCGCTCTCTCTCTCACTAAGGTCGGTTTCAACAGAGCATTGACGACATCGCTCATTTACCATGAGCTGTTTGGATGTTATGTACCCAGCCTATGGACATTACGCACCGTACGCACCGACTGCTCCCGCTTTTATCAGTAACTTCCAGGTGAGAAATGAGCACATGTGGAAACGTTCTTGTGATAGGTGTCATTTCAAGTATTGGAGCCTGTTGTGCTAGTTAACAGATATGCCAATTTATGCAGCTTGTGCGTAAAAGCAAACAACCCGATTGAAAAAGTTTTTTATTTGTTTAACTTTGTGATTTAAGAATTAGTTTTATTTATTGAGATTTGTTTTCTTTATAACTGTATATGTCACACCAAGCACAGAAGTCACTCTGCACCCACTCATTAGCGCACAGCCGCTCACACGCACACACAGATTACACATACCAGTGCTGCCTCATACAGAGAAGAGCATCATGTCAAAATGTCTCATAGTCAGCTCCAGAACTGTCTTCTGCAACACCTGTTTCAACTCTCTCCCTGTTCTTCCTCTCCCTGCCCTCTAACACCGCGACAGGCTGCCACAAGTCTAAATAGCACTTCATCTCATTGCCGGGATTTTATGGACACTCCCAACGGCCCCGAGGGCATGTCTGGGGGC
The DNA here is from genome assembly GCA_015107715.1 of Tylochromis polylepis. NCBI lineage: Eukaryota > Metazoa > Chordata > Actinopteri > Cichliformes > Cichlidae > Tylochromis > Tylochromis polylepis. Next base: position 5,844 of record VVHJ01019835.1, read on the forward strand.
CCAGGCACTGGAGGATCAACTTCCTCCTCTGCTTCATCCAGCTCTTCTTCCTCCTTTACTCCTGCGGCTTCAAGACCAGAGGAAGGCCCTAAAGAGAAGCAGGAAGCTCCCGAGGCAGAGTATCTGACTTCTCGCTGTGTCCTCTTCACCTACTACCAGGGAGACATCAGCAGCGTTGTGGACGAGCACTTCTCAAGGGCCCTCAGCTCCTATATGGATGGAGAGGGCAAACGACGGGCACCAGAACATCAGGGCACAGGTAAATTTCATTGCACCTACAGAAAGATTATTTGATCCAAATAAAGGAGCACGCCTGTCCTTGTACCAGCAATACAAAGTAATAGTGCATGTTTGGAGTTGTTAAAGAAATTGAAAAAACAAAACAAAACATTTCAAGATATATAAATAAAATCAAATTTGTGCTGTATATGAACAATAATAAAATAACACCAATCTATTTTACAAAATCTTTAATCAACTAATTCCCCATTTATTCTTGTCGTGTTTACATGACGATTGTGGGTTTCCTCCTTACTAAATCCTTCTCCTCCCATGTATTTAGGGAAGCACAGGTGCCATATTTGTCACAGTTGAGATATATTGCGTCAGATTTTGAGGCCACTCAGGCTGAACTGAAAGGGAGTACAGCAGAGTGTCACACAGATGATTTGGTCAGTTGAAGGGCTCATTTGTTCAAAGGTTGTCCCTGGAAAGGTCAGGGCATTGGGTCACAAAGGTTAGGAGCAGTTGGAAGTCAAATGGGTCTACTTTGACTCTTCTAGGCTAAAAGGTTTGAAAAAACGCACAAGAGAGTCGGCATGCATTGTTGGTTTTGGGGTTGAAAATCCCAAATTCAGACTTGGCTATAATCAGATTTCTAATATCTGGCTCCCAGGTCTAAATATGACCCTGTGTTTGCAGTATGTTTTGGCAACTTTATCACCACGAGACGCTTTGGATTTATGAGTTTATTGTGGGTTATGTTAATACCAAGTACAAATAATCCATAACTATCATCCAAAGAATCCTAAAAAAGCTGAAATTAGTGTTGCGTAAAGATGTTCATTTCCTCTTTTTACAGTTTTAAATCTGATTACACCAAGATGTAAAGTTAAAAAAAAAATGTCCAAATGAATATTTTAAAGACGCCAATGTTCTTTTTTACTGCCAGCTTGAAGATATCCTTTGGATATCCATGTAGGGCCTACAGCGTCTACTCACTCTGTTGCTCTGTCGGTTTTAGTCTCTTTCCTTGTTGAGTCGGACGTCTTCATTTCAGCACCAGTGCACGCTCCCTGCCTCACAACAGATGCTATGTTTATACATGACCGTAAGCGCACAGCCTCGCTGCGGTATCCCCTTCAAACGTCTCCATGGCTGCCATTCTGTCTCTTGCTCCAGCTCTTGCCCCACAATGGTTGCTCAGTCAGTTGCCCACCTGCCAGTCAGATTTATATAAGTTGTGGTCATTGTAATCTGGGCAGTGGGAAATGCTGCCTCTTGGGGGGATGCATAGTGCATTTTTTTCATATAAATATCCCAAGGGAAAATTATACTGCTAAAAACATATAATGGCTTGCTGACATTCTGTCAAGGGCGAGGAGGGTGGGGGAGCAGAGAAAACAACAGGTGGGGGTGCGGGACACAGAAGAGAGGGTTGGCGGGTGCTAGCACGGGGCCAGAATTGCTTTTTGAGTGTGTGTGTGTGTCTGTGTGGGCTTGAGTGTGTTGTGAGACTTTCAAAAGTAGTGAGCTGACAGGAGAGTGAGAGATGTCACCATAGCAAGTGATTTAAGACCCTGTGAGTCTTGGGCTCGTTCCAGGTCAGAGCGCCTGCCTTATATAGAATTCCAGGGTATTGGGACATCGTGCTTTCTACCTTTCTCTTTAGCGCTCACTCCCCTCTGTCTGCTCGAACGTGGTTGTGTTTATTTCTGTGTCTTGTTGGGGCTAGGACGGTGTGACAGTATGATCCAATGGGGAAGATATCTGGGCCAGAGGGTGTAGCAGTCATGTGAGTGACATCTATGTTTTAGTATGTGTTGCTCCTGCTGCACAGCTCCAGTCTTTCCATTTGCCTCTATAAATCAATTCAATTCACTACGCAGTTGTGCAACAGTTCATGACTTGGCCTAAAGTTGACTGTTGTGCCTCCTCCTACCCCTTCTCTCCTACCGCTTTCCTTATTAGATACCCCGTCGCCTAGCAGTAGACGAAGCTTCCCCCCATCCTTCTGGGACAGTAACTACTCCTCGCCTCAGAGTCGCTCCCACTGTGAGACTGGTGCACCTTCCTATTCCATGGACCCATACGCATCAGGGCTACACCCCAGCCTGCAGCACCCACACGCTCATCCTCATCCACACGCCCATCCACACTCCCACCCTCACCCACCAGAAAGCTGGGGATATCCTCAGGCCCAAGCCTACGGCCCCCCACGGCCTCTCCATGAACTTTATTCATCTTCCGCTTTGGAGCCCCACTATGGGCCCCTACTCATGCCTGCCGTGAGGCCACCTCATCTCCCCACCTTGCCAACCCACTATGAAGTGAGCAAGCTGGAGCCCACTACCTCATGGCCCAGCCTACTTCCCCCAGGAGATGTCAGCCAGACTCTGGCACTCAACATGGATGCAGGTAACCACTTAACCATGTGATGCTTTTGGATGGTACAGTGGAGTTTATGTGCAAGATTGAACTTTCATGTAACAACACAACACACCAAGCAATCCTAACTTTAAAATTTCAAACATTGAATAATATGCAGTCAAATAATCATTTACACAAACACCCACACTCTGTCACACACTGCTGTACCAACTTTCAGCCCCTGTAATGTCCTGTATAGGAAACAAATGCACAAATGCAAACACATATATGCTTAGGAAGTTGAATAACTCAGTCACCATTATAGACACTCCCACGCATGCAGACACACACTCACAAATGCACACAACACATCATAATCATCACAGGAGCCCCGCCACGCCACAAAAACAGGATGTTTGGCATAAGTAGACTCCATGACAACTTGTGTTCTGTGTTCGCCATTGTCCTCCTCATTGTATCCTTTTCTTTTTTTTCCCCTCAGGTCTCCAGCAGCACAAGAAAGGCAAGGAGCTCTACTGGTTCTAACGAGCCCTTCAGTCACAGTGACCAGCCATTACCAGATCCAATTAGTCCCTGGACCTACTTTGCTATTGTCGCAGCGGGTCCCTTTATCCGCTGCCCCCCTCCTCCATACACACTTTGCATCCGCATCTACCCACCCCCTTCCCTCTGTTTCTAGCCTCCCCTGCCAGTATACAGCCTTGCTCCAGGTTGACGTGTGTGCACCATGGAGATAAAGCAGAGAGAAAGAGGGAGAGAGAGAGAGAGAATGTGTCCGAACTGTCTGTAATCTGTGCTGTTGCTCTCTTTTTCTCAGCTCTTTTGGTCTCCCTCTCCCGTCGCTGCACAGACCTTGGCAAGGTGTGAGCCACAGTGACCTGTTTGGACTGAGAAAGACAGGATCACAACAGACTTTTTTTCCCCCTTTTTTTTGTTTTTTGCAGAGGACAGAGAGATGGAAGGATGAATGGAGGGACAGAGGGATGAATAGCAGAGAGTAGGGATTTCCTCCAATGTCCCTGGTTATCTCTGTCTCATGCTCTGTGTTGGTACAGTGGCTTTCATTATCCACTTATCTGCATTTCACAAATGCAACATTCAGTGATAAACAAGAGCAGCAATTATGGCAGTTTAAGCTCTGTGACTGTCATCATGAGGCCTTTTGTGTTTGTTATTATATAATACTGCTCTCTGAAATAAAGTGTTTATATTTATTGGTGTTTATGTGCATTTCTAAAATATTAGGTTGGCCAGTGTTCTGAAATTTTTGTGTCAAGCTGATTGTGCTTTATATATCGATATATTTTAAAGGAGGTGATAAAGCTGACCATATCAGATCTATCATCTATCTTATGTGGAGGATATCATCAAAGTCATTTCTCTCACATCTATCACAATATGTTTGCTCAGAACTATCAGATAAAACTGAACTTTCAATTTGATGCTGTTCCATTTTAGTCCTTTTGTTCTCTGTCATTCGTAGACATTTTGAATTTTGGCTTTCTAAATATTTGTGGGATTATTTTTTCCTTCTTTCGGTGTGCTCATTTTTTTGTGTCCAAGAATGTGATGTCAATAAATATTTTTATGGTTCATTGTCAAATCTCATAAATGTTTACCTTGAACGATATTAGCAACGTAAATGTAGGAGAGTGATGTTTCCAGATGATAAATACTAATATTAGCCTGAAGATATCTGGCTACATGGGAAGACAGGAAACATATCTGTGATGAAGGCTTTTCGGTCTGTTTCTAATTTTGCACACTTGTTGGGTACCCTGGCATTTTCATTGCTGTCTGATTCCCAGATACAGTAGCAGAGCCAGATGTGATCAAGGTTACGCTGTGCACCTTGTCTTATTTAAAAGGCCTTCCATTTGAATTCCTGCTTGCATTCACACTTTGTCACCTATAAAGTGGGAATGAGTGGCAAATGCCAGCCATGTGTAACCAGAGAAGAAGCCAGCCATCCCAGCTATGCACCAAATGTTGCTGTGTTATTGATCTGATAATCAGATTATGCTCTAAGGTATGCCAGTCTTGGCCACCGTCACAATTTAGTGGCTGTTATGTGTGACCCCCCGCCCCCCTCAAGAGAGCAGCCAACTATGTGATTGGCTTTAATCTGAGGAAACATGTAGAGTAATGAAATTAAAAGAGTTTACCAGGGATAGCTTTCCGCTCAGCTTCCCATTCCAACCACCTTACAGCCTTTTCATGCTAGTATTTTTGCTGGCACTAGGGGCTTTTTTTTTTTAAACCCTCCAGGATCTACTCCATAGTAAGTATGTAGCCACAGATATTGTCACATTATAGTACATGGCTGTCAATAAATCCCACATAATATGAGGCACCACATTTAAGTGTAGTTTGTATGGGGAAAATATTGCACAAATTGACTCATTATGGATAACACAAAGATTAAAATGATTGATTTAACATAAATTTGTAGCTTAATCTGATTAATTACTGATTCATTATTTTTATTTCTAACAGAAAGTAAATGTGGTTTGGATCCATGTTCGTTAATAAACTGGAATAGCCTACAAGCAAATGAAATAGTGACATCTCCTGGTGTGTTTATAGCACTACAAAGCCAACAATGAATAAAGGTGTTATAGGGCACACTTACACCAGGTTGAGCTGATGTAATAGAGCCAAGATACAGTTTATCGTGCTTTTACAGTAACACTTGCAAATGCGGGACAGTCAGTTTAAATCCACAAATATCAAGCCACTATTAAAAATCAAGTCTAAGTACTAAAACTAGCTATAAAGTGGTGCAAATACAAAATGGAGAAATAAAAACTAGTATGAGCTTCTTCTTTGAGCAAATAAATTGCTTTGCATATTTATCCATGACTTGGTAGTGCCTTGCCATACTGGAGAGCACCTGTCAGATCAGCCATCAAAACCGTGAACTGCTTTAGTCCATTTTTTATAACTGACTAGTATTATCTCTTAGTACAGAGGTCACTGTTGATTACTTGGTTGATTATATATAGTTTTATCAGTAGCTACTAACGAGCCCAATGCAAAAAACCCCCCCAAAAACTTGCATTGGCTCCAGCTATATAATCATTACACCGATAAGAGATTTTTTATAAATGTGCATAAGACTGTCTGGGAATAAAAATAATACAAATCATGTGTAAAAAATAACAGTTTTGTGAAACAAGGTACAGAAATTTGAGAACAATATGTTTAGGAAAACATCTCAACACATGGGAGCAAGGGTTAGTGGCCGACATTACAGAGCATTTTCTGAGAACCACTGATTGCCTCACTTGCATTATGCATTGGTTTCAGTAAGAGTTTACAATAAGACCAGCCCTATGCTGACCCAGATTCAAAACAATAGGTCATATGATGGCTCATTGGTGGTAGTCACATGACACAGGTTCCAGAGTCACATTTATCAAATTCAGCCTATTAAAATGCTGATATTTACTGTGTTTATGATCCAAATCTTCAAACTTCTTTTGATGATCATTTGAATCACTCAGTGATCAACTGTCATCCTCCCTTCTTTAAATAAACTGGAATCTTATAACCTGATTACTGAGTGTAAAAGGCAGTAAACTCGAGTTTTGCGCTTTACTCATCTGAATTTCTTAAACATGTGACTTTCCTGCTATTTTAACTGTTAATATCTAACTGGTATACTCATCATGTGCAAGCTAAAGGAGACAAATAAAAATGAATGCAAGCAAGCCAAACATGTGATATAGTATATACAAGTGGTAGCAGAAATCACAGAACACATTTTTTCTTCAGTTTTAATTTTTCCAAATAAGTCCCTAGACCATAACATGTTCACATGCTTCACTTCCACCTTTTTCTCGAGACAAACAGACAAACAAACATGTGCAAACTTTGATTTATGAACTTCCATCCTCTCATTTGCTGTTGTGCTGACTCGCGACGAACCTCTCACTTGAGCATTGCTATGCATCTACACTATGCTGCACCCAATCACTTCTGATGGACTTCACAGTAAAAACAACTGCGCTTTTTATACTATGTGAGATTAATTTATTTAGCTGAGGGACATGCCACCCCCCAGGAAAAAAACAACAACATTTATTTATTAAAACAACATAAAATAAAATAAACATGTAAAAATCAGTAAAATCGTTCACATTGCCATTTGGCTGTGTAAATGTGGCGTACTATTACAGACTTTACCAACTTTCCTAATAATAAAAAAAATAATAATAAATAACTTTATTATCTCAAAAGATGCAGATGTTTATCTGTTCTGTATTACAGTCTTCATCTTCGTCTATGATCGTCTATTGTGAATGCTTTTTATGACTCTACACATTTGTCTGGTTCCTATACTGACAGCTATAGTTGCTTTTTAGAAGATTTCACACATTATAGATTTTTTTCACTTCACTTTTGACTGCCAGGCTTTAATTTTAATATATTTTACACAGTAGTATTACATTCACTTAAGTAAAAGAAACCCAAAACAATAAAAAACAAAAAAACAAAACAAAACCTGTGTACTTCTACCACTAATGAACTGTCCTCTTGTGTCATACCACTGCTGAAAATCTACAAAGCATTATAATACTGCTGTAAAGCTGCTTTTCAGCAATAGTTATACATTTCTATCATAGAAATAAAACAGCATATGATTTATTTTTATTGATCCAGAGGTATTAGAATTCAAACTATTTGCACTTTTCTGACATGAATTAGCCCAAGCTTCCCTACAAATATTGATATCTGTGCTTTCTGCTGGGATATCAGATGCATGACATAAGCTAAAATAAGAGTTCCCTGAAATCTACAAACTTTTTGCTTAGTTCTTAGTTTTCCTCTTGCATCACAGCTTCTTTATGGCTGTCATAACACTGAAAACCTTGTGACCACCAGTCAGTCAGACAGACAGATGTCAGTTACAGAAGATGAATTACCAGTAAAAAAAAAAAAAAAGGGTGAAATTTTACTTAGAGGGAAGAATTTAAAGACAAAATGTCAATTTTTGTATTTGCACTGAGAAAGATAGGTGGGATTTGCCCAGAAAATCAGGCCTTACAGTCAAGCTTAAAAACAGGATGTGTGTGTGAAAACAGAAAGGAAGTGTTGAATAACTGTCAGTGGAAACCCGCATGAATCATAAATCAAACAATATCAAAATCAGAATAGAGTTTATCGGAAGTTGCTTGTGGCTGCGTGCTTGTGTTCACAGTAACTCAAAACCTTAAAAAAAATCTAAGAAAACTTTCAGACAAAAGGGGACAGAAATTCCATATTTGTGTGCAAATGTTGAGATTTTAATCAGTCTGCGAGAGCTTATGTGTGTACATATGAAGACAATAATTCATTACGGTTTCTTAAAGAAGAAAAAAGATGGGGTAACACTTCAAATAAATCCTGATCATTCATGTAACTCATTAAAACAACGTTCAGTGAGTGGGTGTTAGCTGAGGTGCCACCTACAATTTCAAGAAATAAAAGCACCTCTATAAGAACTTTACATATTTTCCAGAATGATGTGATCTGTTTCTTCTTAAGGTTTCAGCTCGCAGGTGGATGACGCATTAGCACACACGGGTTGTTGTTTCTGTACATCTGCTTTGTTTTTGTTTTGTTTTTTTTCTGCTGTTGTTCTTTTTGGAGACTTCCTATCTCTTTGTGGCGAGAAATGTTCCGGGGAAAACTGTGGTGAAAGCATTACAATAACACATACCATCATATGGTGTTTCTTGAACGTGAATCCATATGACTAAACCAAAACTGATCATGCCCTCAAAAAAAAAACCCAAAACCAAACGAAAAAGCAGTAAACAGAGGATTAGTGACAGTAAAGTTCATTGTTTTTGCTGAGGTTGACTAAAATATTTCCTCAAAACAGTGGTGGCATGCGATCCTCCTCTTAATGTATAACTCCATCTTTGTCTATTTCAATAATTGACTTTGTGTGTCATTTTTATGACCTGCTGACAACCACCTGACTGGAATACTGTAGTCATAACTGTAATTGGCTATATAAGAACTCCTCAGACAGCTCTACATCACCCACAAGTGGTTTTACCTCAGTCTTCAGCACATACACTGACATCAAGGCAGGTGAGTAGCTACAGCACAGATAACTGCACACATAGACTACACTTTTCAGTGATAGAATGATGAAAAGAAAAAGAAGAGATTCATTCATTTGAGAAAGAATAGAAGGGAGAGATGAAACAGAAACTTAAAGAAACCGGGACGTAGAGGCAATACTGTGGTAGTGTGAAAGTGACATCCAGCATCATGACAGAGAGTATTTTGACGCTGACGTGACAGGCATCAGAAGCAAGCTATCTGGTTTTCTGCACACCACAAAGGATCTGTGTCTTTTTCTGCTTGTGTGCAGTCAAAATGAAGTTGCTGCTTGTTCTTGCTGCTGTTCTGGCTGTGGCCAGCTGTGCCAGCATCTCTCTGGAAGATCTGGAGTTTCATGCCTGGAAACTCAAGTTTGGTGAGACAGCAGACTCTTCTTCTCCTATTTTCTTTAGCTTTATGTCAAATTAAATTCATCATATTTTGTGGTCTTAAAGCAAGCCTTAAATTTGGCCTTAAAGAAATTTGAGCTCATGCTCATATGCTTGTAAAACATTATAAGAGTAGAATAAAGGAAAGTCTCTTTCTGGAAATTAGATTGTTAATATTTAAGGATTCATCACTGGTTCCTTCATTCTCTTTCTGATAATTCTTTTTCGAAATGGCAGAAAGATCTTACCACTCTCCATCAGAGGAGGCTCACCGGAGGCAGATCTGGCTCAACAACCGCAAATTTGTGCTTGTACACAACATCTTGGCAGACCAGGGTTTGAAGTCCTACCGCCTCGGCATGACCTACTTTGCTGACATGGTATGTTTGTTTAGGTTCTTATGTTTAGGTCATCAGCATTTTTCACTGCAATTAGCACAGAAGGATACAGAGAATGGCATTTTGGATAAAAACCCCATGAATTTTGTTCTTCTTCATCAGGAAAATGAAGAGTACAAACGAGTGATTTCCCAGGGCTGCCTTCACTCCTTCAATGCTTCTCTGCCTCGCCGTGGCTCTACCTTCTTCAGATTACCTGAAGGTACTGATCTGCCCAACACTGTTGACTGGAGGGATAAGGGATACGTCACTGAAGTCCAGCATCAGCAGCAATGTGGCTCCTGCTGGGCTTTCAGTGCAGTAAGTACATATAACATAGTGTTCTTTATTTTTGTATTTTGAAACTGTGCTTAAGCACAGTTGTCTGTTGTCTGGTTTCAAATTGACTCATTCTTGTTGCAGACTGGTGCACTGGAGGGTCAGAACTTCAGGAAGACAGGAAAACTGATATCTCTGAGTAAGCAGCAGTTGGTTGACTGCTCTAGCAACTATGGCAATGAGGGCTGCAATGGAGGCTGGATGGACTGGGCCTTCCAGTACATCCAAGCAAATGGAGGGATTGACACTGAAGAGTCCTACCCTTATGAGGCTGAGGTAAATAGGCTAGGGCAATATGTCAAAAACATGTCACACCTGATCCCTTTTTTAAAGTAAATCATGATCCTTGAATTTATACAAGCCTCAGGTCTTTATCGCCTGACTATCATCATCTTGATAAATATCAGAATCAGAAATGTAAATCAGCTCATTTAGACAGTGTTATTAATCATGAAAATGTATGAAGCAGTGTACAGTTCTTCCAAAACATATTTTAGCTCCAAGACGTGTAAACCCCACAGTATTGGCTACTTTATTGACTTCTTTCTAAATCCATTTTTAACATCACATTTTTTCCAAATGCTCTGTTTGCTAATATATTGCGATTAAAAAATAAATTATAAGCATAAAAAAATTCTAACATATTTTCTCTGTATTAGGACGGAAATTGCCGTTACAACCCTAAATCTATTGGTGCAACATGCACTGGTTTTGTGGATGTGAAACCAGATAATGAAGATGCCCTGAAGGAAGCTGTGGCTACCATCGGACCAATATCTGTGGCCATTGATGCTTATCATGTGTCTTTCCAGCTCTATGAATCAGGTGCAGACGTTGAAACACTGTTGAAAAGAAAAATATCTTCAAATTGAAAAAGAAATTGGAATCATTTTATTTGTTCTTTACACCTGTTTGTTTAACTGACATGTATTTGCAGGAGTGTATGATGAACCTGACTGCAGCAGCACAATGTTGACCCATGGTGTGCTGGCTGTAGGTTATGGTACTGAGAATGGACATGACTACTGGCTGGTCAAGAACAGGTAAATACCCACATATGATGCTTATATTTAAATTCACATGCTTCACTTCATTTACTGTGGTGATTCACAGATACATAAATGCATCTTATTTATGCTTCACAGATCATTATGTCTCTACACGTTATTAAACTATTAATATGAACGCAGCTCATTTTTAGCTGCTAAATGTTGTTAATTTGCTTCTTTCTGTAGCTGGGGTCTTGGATGGGGCGAGAAGGGATACGTTAAGATGAGCAGGAACAAATCCAACCAGTGTGGGATTGCTACCAAAGCAAGCTACCCTCTGGTCTGAAGAGGTCGGAAGAAACTCAGCCTCATTTTTTCTCTCTGGTTTGGCCAAAATTTATTTTCATTTTTTAACCGTGTTATGTAACTAAAAAATCCTTGTGTTTATTGTGTCAAGAGGCTCTCTTTTTCTGCATTGGTGTTTAATGAAATAACTTCATAAAGACTGCAAATACATGTAAAAATAAATACATAAACTGTGAAACAATGGTCTGTTGATCAATCCATCATCCAGGCAGAAATGTTCAGTACCTGTGGGACGAGACATTTGTGCTCCTCAGTGAATAAAGCCAATGGGTCCTGGCTTTTCCTGTAGAGTCGTCATGGAGGACATTTTTGTTTCATTGAGTTATCAGAAAAAGAAAAACATACATGAAAACTAACTAAATAAATGAATAAAATGTTTCACACCGAGATGTAATAAAATTTATTGTGTTTGTTTCACTGTGTTGGTAGTGTATGGCTTAATAACCAAACAGTGCTTTTTAGCATTAGAAACTATGGTCTGTTGATCAGTCCACTATTTTTCAGACAGAAATGTTCAGCACCTGTGGGATTTCTATTTTTCTGCACACCTTTGTGTTCCCCAAAGAATAAAGCTGACAGGTGGTCCAGCCCTGGCTTTTCCTGTAGAGGCTCCATGTCTCAGAGTTATCAGAAAATTTGTCATGAAATGATACAGTAGCATGCAAAAAGGCTGAGTAATGCACCTTCATCCATTTCTGTCATTCCTTTCTGTCATTTCTGATAGTATTTGCATTTATGGTTTTTTTTTTTGGATAGACTGTGAATGCAATTTCCACCATCAGGCAGAGATGGCTGAAGTACAGCCATTCCAAACTTAAGTAGAAGTACAGATGCTTCTTTTAAGAAATACTCTTGTAAAAGCTGAAGTACTGATTCAGCGTCTTCACTCAAGTAAAAGTGATAAAGCACAGGTTCGGAAATGTACTCAAAATATGAGTAAGTAAAAAGTCGAGAATGTTTTTATGTAATAAATGAGCATTGTGCTGCTGCAGTTAGGTTATTAATGTGGTAAATTAATGTGGTAAAATGATATAAGTACAAGGGAATATAAAATAATAACAACTCCCAATAATTTCTATTAAGAACTCCATAGGATTTTCTTTGTGTACAGGCTATGATCAGTGGACCTACTGCTGCTGAGGTTCTTTGTGGATTTATACAACTGCATTCAACAAGATTTAAACAGATGTTTCATGAGTTGTCTTGGTTGATTTCTTCTGCACTGACAGTAACTACTGACACTGTCTTTATACTAGATACAGTCCCGATCAAAAGTTTAAGACCACTTGAAAAATGGCAAAAAATCATATTTTTGCACGCTTGGATCTTAACAAGGTTCCAAGTACAGCTTCAACCTGCAACAGGAAGAAATGGGAGTGAGACAAAACATTTTTTTGAGCATGCAATTTATTGAAAACAACGCTTAAACTGAAACAGGCTGTTTTACCACTGATCAAAAGTTTAGGACCACATGCCTTTAAAAGGCCAAATCTGTGCAAAAATGTGGATTCATTGTCATTTTCTGTCAGGTAGTCACACTGCCATGACGTTCTGATGGCAAAGGCAAAAAAATGTTCCCTTTTTGAACGTGGTCGGGTTCTTGAACTGCATAAGCAGGGTCTCTTGCAGCACGCCATCGCTGCTGGTGGGACGCAGTAAGACAGTCATTTGGAATTTCTTAAATGATCCTGAGGGTTATGGAACAAAAAAGTCAAGTGGAAGACCCAAAAAAATTTCACCAGCACTGAGCCAGAGGATCCAATTGGCTGTCCGTCAAGACACTGGACAA
>VVHJ01019848.1:2409-20521 GCA_015107715.1 Tylochromis polylepis
TGGATAAAGTGTTGGTTTTAATACCTGATGTTTAGATTTCAGGTGTCCATGTCTTCTGTTTTGTCTGCACAGGTTTTTTCAGCATTTTTCAGATAAATAACTGCTGGTGATGCAATGACAAAATCATGTCTTCCGGAAATGGATGCCACATCAACTGCAGTGGTCAGTGATGTGCCAGGGATTGTTGTGATCTGAATGATACCAAGGTCTAAGATTGGTTCATGTCATGAAAAGTGGTTGTTAGAACTTCATCCCAACAAAAAAGCATTCTTACTGAGAAAATCACATCTGTTAGTTATTATACAAAAGGTATACTGGTCCAGCCCACTAGAGATAAAATTGAGGTTTTTCTTTATACTTCACTGTTTTCTGTGTCACAGTCCAGGTGAGTGGCAGTATTTTTCCAGCAGTTACAGGTCTCCTCCTCTGGGTGGAGACTACCTCTTCTCCTCTCTGGAGCCGCACGTGGAGCTCATTACCTCTGCAGTATTTAAGACCAGCGCTGACCACTACTCTTCGCCAGATCGTGTGCTACCCAGCATCAGTTCTAGGCTCAGACATGTTTTGGAATTACTTTTTGTATTGTTACTTACCTTGCTCTGTCTTATCCCAGTCAATCCCACGGACCCCACTCACCTGTTGCTTGCAGCAATCCACAGCCAGGTCACTGGTCTTCTCTCAAACACCTACGCCACATCAGCTCCAGCACGGTCTCCAGTCTCATTCTCACCTGCCTACCTCTCTGCCAACCCCTTTGGACTTCTGGAATTGGATCATCTCCTTACCTCACCCAGACCTGCTCAGCCTTGCCTTTCCCCCTTCACACGCTTCCACCTGCAAACAAGTAAGCTGCAAGAAAGACTCACGGAAACAATAATCCACAAAACCTCAGTTTGGCATCACAGTGACTCTCCTTTCCTCTGTTACAGAGTTTGTTATTGGCTTGTTATTCTCGCTAACACGTCAGCACCATGCACTAACCCACAGAACCCTGTAACATAGTCATGTTCATGCCTCCCAAGTTTATGGACTCCCCTCTTGGCATTCCCCTCAAGCTCATGTAACCTGTGTTTCATAGTCATAGATCATAGCTCATGTTCTTGTGTATAGCCTGCTCCCAGTCTGCTTTAGTGCTGAGTTTATATTGTTGCCCGCGCTGTGTATATAGCCCCTTAACTCACATCACTGTAAATAGCTCCCTGCACCTTTCACAAGTGAATAGTTGTTTTAATCACATCATTGTAAATGACAATCGTTCATGTTACTCTCAGGCCTCTGTGTGTTAACTCTGCATTATGAGCCCACTCAGCCGGTCGGCCACACCGGCCGTGACAGGATGGATTAACACCTTTTCCCCTATCTTGTCCTGGTATTACCTTAATCACCACATTTTAATTGCCATAATTTATTTACTTTTTTTTATCACAGAGCTTTTAAGTGATGATGTCACCGTGGCAATCAACTGCACCCAACGTGTCGTTACAGACCCCCAAGGCATTGCAGCCTGGTAAGAATGGATGACGTGATTGTAAAAACTGATGGTTCTGCTTTTTCTGGACTGACAGTCACTTGTGAAGAGATTAACTTTGTGTCTGGTTTCAGGTATGGATGGCGTAATCACTGTCAAGGTCGTGATTTCACACCCTATTTGGATGGATGCGGTCTTTAATCAACACATAGAAACAGAAGGGTGTCGTCGGCGTAATAAAATGTCCCTGTCATCTTCTGAAACATTCAAACTGTTTCTATATTTGATGATTTCCCAAACCTAATCAACTCAAATATGTAATATTTCTTGCATTACATTGTTCTCCAAACTCTTTAAAATTAGGTTGTCTTATTCTAGGCTAATGGTACATATTGGAAAATTAGCCTTGTGAAAACTTAAGTACACCCCTTGATTCAGTAGCTTGTAGAACCACCTTTGGCTGCAGTAACTTGAAATAATCATTTTCTATGTGACTGTCAGTCTCTTGCATTGCTGTGGAGAAATTTTGGCCCACTCTTCTTTACAGCATTGCTTCAATTTATTATGTTTGTGGGTATTCGTTTATGCACTTAAGGTCCCACCACAGCATTTGAATCACGTTGCTGTCTGGACTTTAACCTGGGCAATGTAACATGTTAATTCTTTTCTTTTTCAGTCATTCTGTTGTAGATTGGGTCAGAGGAGTTCATGGTTAATTCAGTGGCTGCAAGGTGCCCATGTACTGTGGCTGCAAAACAACCCCAAATCATTATGCCTCAATCACTGTGATTCACACTTTGTATGAAGTGTTTGTGCTAATATGCTGTGTTTGGTTTTCATCAAATGTGGTATTATACAATATGGCCAAACATCTCCACATCTCATCTGTCCAAAGAGCATTGTCCCAAAAGTCTCATGGTTTGTTCACATGCAGCTTGGCAAGCCTAAGTAGTGCTGCCATGTTCTTTTTAGAGAGAAGGGGCTTTTTCTCCTGGCAACCCTTCCAAACAACTATTTTTGCATGGTCTGAACTTGGGATGAATTTAGTGGGATGTCTACTACTTTTGCTTTCACATAGGTGCTCATACTTGCTGATAAATAATTAGTGGATTTGATTATTTGGACCTTGCTGCTGCTTACTGTCAATTCCAGTAAGGGTGTATTACCTGTCAGGACTGTATGCTTAAAGAACGTTGTGACTGACATGTCGCTACCATACAAGTGTACTTGTTTTTTCAGTCAGATTCATCCCCAGCTTGTCCCATTTGGTTTCACAAAATTAAGATAGTGACCAAAAAAAAAGCTCAGTTTGATGGTCACAAACCTATAGCTGATTTAGGAGGCATACTTCCTTCTTTTCCATCTACAGTCTGAAGGAGATTTAGGCGCCTTGAGAAGACCAGTGTTGTGATTGGCCACTATGCAAACAAAACTGAATTGAACTGAATTGGAATGGATGGATAATTAAAAAACATAATAGGCCAAAAGATTTTTGAATTTTTTTAAATGGACTCTGCTGCTGCTCATTTGTTTTCCCATAAAGTACACTTAGGCTGTGTGTGTTGTGATGGAAACAATCAGATGTGACATCCAGAAATAACCAGAACAAATGATGACTGCACGCACACACACACACGCGCGCGCGCTTATGCTTTGTATTGATATAATGGATTCTCTAACCCCTAACCCTAGATCCTTAAAGCCGCTCTCATGAATATTCATACATTAAAAACGCAAACAATTAATTTGTGTACGTGAAAGAGGTCGCTCGTGGTGACAAATACGCTGATAATTATGCTCTGCAGCTCTCTTCAGCACTGGAGCCTTTTTCTTCTGCTTTTTATTAGTGTATGTTTTTGTTGTTTTAATTCCAGAGGAAACAGCTGGTTAAAGTCTGAAAACGCCGATGGACCCACTGCACGCTTGTAGATTCAGGTTTATGCTCAGATTCATGAAATATACAACATGAAAGCTGCAACTTCTCTCCTGTTTATCTTCATACTAACATGCAAGAGGAGGATGGTGACATTTTAAAAACAGGACACAATCAAGTATTTTTATCCACAAACTCTGCAGAATGTATTTTTTATTTTTTTATGTTATTATCTCCAGCAAACATAGACCCACAGTGGATAGCTGTGTGTGAACTATGGGGCTCTGTAGGTGGGGCAACCCCACGTTTATCTGACAAGTGCCCCAGTTGGGTGTGCCCACACAGGGCCTGTAGCAGTTATGGCCTTTGGGGCACTTTAGGGCCACTCATCGGCACCCCATGGATTAGGCCATACAGGCCCCACAGTACACTTAGTCCTGTGGGCCCACATCATGGTTAAGTGATATGTGGGGGTTTGCCCTGCAGTTTACCCACACTGATCTACTGTTTGCCCTAATGGGCATTTCTCTGTTTGTTTGTTTCTTGAAGGGCAAGGGGTTGTAGTGGTTTACATGTTTGCCATATGTAAATAACAAGCAAGAGGTCCCTTGCTTGAGCTTGGAAGGAGATAAAATCCCTTGATGGCTGTGTCAGGAAAGTTATCTGGTGTAAAGAATCTGCTGAAGTAACTATGCTGTGATCTTTTGTAAATACGGGAATGGCTAAAAGCAGCATTTTTGTTTTGTTTTGAGAGTTGAGGAAGATGCATCTTGTCTGGTTGGCTCTGGTTTCCCATCCATTCTCTTCCACTTATCCAATTCAGGGTGACAGGAGGGCTGGAGCTATCCCAGCTACCATAGGGCAGGGTACATCCTGGACAGTAGTCTGTCACAGGGCTAACACATAGAGACAGACAACTCCACACAGAAAGACTCTGGCCTGATGGTGGAATTGAACCCAGGACCTTTTCACTATGAGGCAACAGGCTGTGAGGCAACCACTGCTCCACAGTACAGCCCTGATGGATCCTGTCTGGTTATCTGGTTAGGGCACTGGGTTTTCAAAGCTGTAACTTCACCTTCAAAATCTCCATTTGCTTCCTTTGAATAAATGAGATCGAACCACTGATCGACCTTAAGGTTGACATTGAACTTACCAAATATTAAGTGGACCTGATGAATGGCTGTTGAGGCGGGTAAGAACAAACGGGCAAAGTTTAAGCTTGAAAGCACAGCAAACTGGAGACTCTAACCCTTTGAGATTCTTCAGTGTTTTAATGGTTTAAGAGTCCTAACAAAGACAAAGGTGAGTACAACATCACATTCGTTCTCTGGTCTCTGCAACAACTTTGAGTTTTTTCAGAGGAAAAAGTTAAAATTCTGGACTCACATCTATAAATTTCCGAGTGGCTGAAATCCAAAACGCATTTCTCTTTCTCCACGTGAACCCTCTTCCAGCCTCTCAGGTTATCAGATAAAAGTGTTACTGTTCCCAGACATGCATCATTTGGTACAGAGCGCAAACATTTCCAGTGGATATTAGGGGCACTCTGATTTTCACCTCCTTTAAATCCAGGTTAAAAATATTTGCTCTGCATTGATTCTTGAATACCACAATGAAAAATGTTCCTTTCCAGTATTTTTAAGAGAACAAGCTACAGTTGAATATGGATAAATAAATAAAGATTCATAGTGCTTCCTATTTGACACTGGTGAGCGTGATTTCACGGTCCGCCAAACCAAATCTACTCATGATTAACTTCTTTGGCAATCTAACACAGGAAGTTTGTAAAGTACTCACAACTTTTAATTTATTAATTAGTATTTTTGGACAAAGGTTTTCTTTTTTTTCATGACAGTAATTACAAATTTTTATCTCAATGGTCTCATATCTACTGATCTGTGTCCATGTACTCAAAGTGAAGATTTTCCACTTTTAAAGAGTAAAAAAATTCATATCTGATATCTGGAAAGGTCAGTGATGGTTTTAATCATTTTGAGACTCTCACCAGAAACCAGAGTTCCTTTATGGAACAGATATTTATACTACTGGGATGTGTTGTAGGTATGAACATGAGACCGGACATTCACAGCACACAGTATTTCCCTCTCAAACATCAAACTCTTTGCATGTGTTAAGCGTTTTCTCTTTATGATATGAAGTTTTCATGCGCTCATATTCTTCAAGAGCCCTCTCAAAGATGGAGGCTTTTCATGACCTCCCACCATTGGCTGTAAATGGCTGTGCTGTAAGCATCTCTGACTGAAGTGTTCTTGTGCCTGAATGGAAGCAAAAGTCTGCAGCCAGCTTCCTACACGTGTCGGAAGCTTTCACAGCAGCACGGTAATGCTCATGGTTTTAAAATGGCATGCCCACGATTGTAAAGTTTGAGCATAAATCCAGATTTATCACCTGAAATCACCATTACTGGTGCTGCTTCCTGCCTCCAGTCAAACCTCAGCTGCTGTTTTCTCATGCGGAGCACGGACGGAGCTGCTGTTACAGGATGGAAGCAGGAATCCCTGAACGAGGCAGAGGGAGAGAGGGGCATCTGGCACCAAAGCAGGATTTTAAATGTGTGGTTGCAGTGATCAGAAACCAGCATCATGGAGCCATTAGCAGATGCAAATGAGGGCAGAGCTGGCAGGCTGGTTTGTCTCACTCCGTCTTTAACACACAAACACCATGCACACCAATACAATCACACACAGACTCCAACATCTGGACTGGGAGCAGTTTGTGCCAAATGTTTGACAGAACAAACTACCCGCTGATTACTTAACTTTTCTTTGAGCTCCAAGAATGACTTCTCATCCCAGGGATTTCTCATCATATTATTTCCAGGAGCCTCCTGGTGGCTGTACCTTGATTTACCTGCCACAGCAATAACCACCAAGAGATAAAGGCCCCATATCTGCTAACTCCTCACTGTGTGACGAGAGGGATGGCACTAAAATGTACATCGATAGGTTTAAGTCTTCAGTATACACCGAAAACCCCATACAGTCAAAGTGAAATAAAACTTTCAGAAACTTTTTTTAAAATCAGATTCCACATTGTTAATTCAGTACTTGATAGAAATCCCTTTGGCAGTAATTACAGCTTTCAGTCTTCTTGGGAACGTCTCTGCTGGCTTTGCACAGTGGGATTTTACAGAGGTTTATCCCATCCTTCCTTTCAGAGAAGGAGATTTTCATGTGAGACCAGATGTGCGATCATTCAGGCACAACAAATGTTCAGATGCTAGGCAAAAATACCACTACATGTCAAGAAGGGGGAGGTCTGCACAAGGTTATTAACTGTAAACCTTCTTCAGTTCCCTTTGTTCCAGATATCTGACCTATTTAGCCTCAGTTTGGGGAAAAAGTCGCCAACGTCAGAGAAAAACAAAAAGACAAACACGACTGTGAATATAATTATTTATTCCAGTCCAGGAAATGTACACATATGTTCTCAGAAGGTAAAAAATTTTTCTTTAAATAAGCAATTGTTCTATCTCATATTCATGTAAATTCTCATTATTTCATTAAAACCCCTGAAGTTGACATATGACACCACAAAACAACCTAAATCATCAAAGAGCAAAAAATGAAAGTTAGTAGAGTTAGCAAAAGCCGTCCAGCAGTTTGCAACCTGACTTTGGGTCTTTGTGAAGGACTTGCTCTTTTTTAAATTATTTTTTTTTATCTGCTTTATATTAAAAAGAAAAACTGCGATAAAAGAAATGCTTGTTGTAAAGTTTGCACAGAGAGAGGATTAAAGGCTTCGGTTGCTTCGAGCTGGTTCAGGCTCCACTTATTGCTACTGTAGCCTCCAAGGTCGGAGTATCTGTTGCTGGTATTGTTGTCATTATTACTGTAGTTGTTGCTCCCACTGTTGCTACTGTGACTCTGGAAAAAAAAATGCTTCCAGATGTTTAGAAATGTCCAGTGAAAAAAAGGTTCCACAACAGGAAGGTTGAAGCAATCGTCCACGGAAACAACGGATCACAACGGGTGGCGTTTAGGCTGTGGGAGGTCTGGTTTTTGGTTTGTTGTCTGGATTAAGATGAAGGTGGTCATTACCCTGAGGCTGGTGAACAGAGGAACTCTGGAGAGACACAGAGAAAGAAAAGGAGTTACTATGACAGTACTATGAAAGATCTTTAAAAGACGGGCTGTTCTGTTAAACTAAGCCTTCGTGTTCAGTTTCTATTTGCTTAAATTAAACTGTAATAACTAAAAAAGGATTTTTTTTCTTTCTTTGTGAAACCAAACACCATACTTGTAATCAGTTTCATGAATTCAAGAAGCAATTAGGTTAAAATTAATTCTACCCCAGCCCTAAAGCAGGCTTGATCTTAAGTGGGCCAGGCCCTTTCTGCCAGGCGCTTTTCTGCCTGAAATAGAGATTATTAGTTTATATGTCATGTCATATGTCTACTTGCGTTTTTTTAAATCACACATTTTATAACCTGTAGCGAGCAATGCTCGATCAGTGAACTGACTGATGTGACTCATGAAACGTTTATATGAGACTGCACAGAGACCAGAAACCTGGACTAAATGAAAAAAGTTACCGCCGTTTTACTAGCCCTTTTCTGTGACTGGGGCTTTAAGGTTTGTCTAGTCAGCTAACACAAAGAAAACCCAGCTTTGTTGAACTTGTTGCTCAGTAGACTCAGTGACCCAGAGATTAAAACCTTTGGATGGTGGTGTTTCTTGACCTACATTTTAATTTGTGATTACATGAGATAAGCCTATTTTACTTTATATGATAATCTGGCCTCCTTTGTCTATCTTTATACACGACAAGACAATGCTCTTGGGAAAAGCGAAGATATTTTAAATCTTGGAATTAATGTTTGAGTTTGGTAGGGATTATTTAGAAAAACTGTCCTCAAAAATATAAAAAGCTGCAACTTGTGTGCATGCATTAATGAAGTGCACACAAGCACTGATATCTTCCCAACAAATAGAGTGTGAGGCTCTGTGGAGACCTCTGAATAAAGCTCCGCCTCCCACTTCCTTCTCTATAAAACCCAAATTGACTCATTAAGTTCATCTTAATAAAATCCCCCAAACAAACTACTGTGTTTCTCCCTCCTCCTGCAGAATAATAAACACTCGCCTCTGGACTCACTGAAATATCCAATTAATGCACTGAGCTTCCATGTTAATCATTAGCTCCTCCATTAACCCCTTGCCACCTCCTCCTCCTCCCTGCTACATTAACAAGGAGGGCGGAGCTACAATTAGGACTGCTTATCTGCGGAGGCCTTTTGCCTGTACAGAAAACATTTTAATTATACATAAAACATCAGAGTGAAGCGTTCGCTCAGCAGGAGAGCAGGGGTGATATCAAACATTATATGTTCTACTCCTCCTTCTCCTCGGCCTCCCTGTCCTCCTCAGCTTAACAAAGAAGTTTCACCACACTGCTGACCACTGAGTTTCCAATTTTAAATCTTCAATGTGCCATTCTGAATCCCCACTTTTCTAATAATGAACAAAATGGTCCATTTTTATTCTCATCCTTGATATTTCAAATGTCTAATTGAGCCATTGTTAATCCATCATTGTGGCATTTTCAAATCCTTCCTCCTTCATTTTATTTCCATTTTCCACCATAAATCTCTTTTGAATCCATCATCCTGCCACTTTGAACCCCATTGATGCTTTCATTTTGCCACTTTGAGCTCTAACTTTAGTCATCCCTGCTAATTACCATCCTGAATTATTTATTTGCCATTGTAGTAGCCCTCTGTACCTTCTGTTTTAAATATTTAATTGTGCCATTTGATTCCCTCCTTCATGCAATTTGTCATTCATTGAGGCCTGTTTGAGTCCTCCCTTGTTTATATATGGAATCACCCCGTTCTTTCAGTTCTCAGCCCTATACTGGTCTCGCTTTTCCATTTAAGCTTGATTAAGGTGTTTAATTAAGGTGTTAGTGAGTAATTTGGTTACATTTTTCTCTATTTAAACTGGTAATGTGCCATTTGGAATCCCACCTTCTTCACATTTTAGATGTTTCTATTGTACTGAATCCAATTTTTTTCTTCAGTTGTTTTTTTTTTTTTCACTGTGCGATTTACAATCTTCAGTTTCTAATGATTTTGAATCATTTGTTTTATGATGAGCCTACTTAAAAAGGGTCATTGTGCCTTCCTTCATCTCACTTTGAGTCACTCCACCTGAAGTACTGAACCTCTGAAATTTGTATTTTTATTGCACTGTTTCGAATCCCTACTTTGTATTTCTTTTTAACAATAGTTTATATGATGATGAATCCTTCATTAGCTGACTTTGAATGTCTCATCATGAGATTTATAATCCCCTCACCTCTTTTTTGATACCTGTAGTACTGAACCTGCAACCTGTACTCTCTTACTGCACTCTTGTTTTAACTTCTCATTCTGACTCCTGTAATTGCAACCGAGTCTTAACTTGTAGTCTCTTACTGCATCTAATCTCCTCTTTTAAATGTTTTTAAATTTAAAAAAAAAATCCCATCTGTAGTTTTATGTTTAAACAATCACAGTATATTTTTTTTAACTTTTTGATTACATCATTTTTCATTCTTAACTATCTTTTTTTTTAAATCCTTCATTAGCCTAATTTAAATTCAAACTGTACTATTGAACCTATGCAGTCCAGTGGTAGAAATTTTTATTTCTAGTCATTTACTGAACCATTTTGAATCCCATCATCTTTAAATTTTTAATAATTTAGTTATTTTGCATCCCCCTTTCTCCCCTTTATTCCCATTTTTTAATTTCTGATTTTTTTTTATCTTTCACTGTGCCATTTTGAATCCCTAGCATCTAAATAGTTTTTGAATCAATGTCTATTTAATGATGAAATTGGCCTGCTTTTAATCTGTCATTGTACCATTTAGAATCCCTCCTTCACACTGTTATCTGTGTTACAGTAGTACTGAATATACAAAATCTTATCTGCATTAAATCTGCATTTTTTGTTGTTTTTTTGTTGTCTTTTATCTTTTTGTCTTTTTTTTGTCCCCACTTTCTACTTCTTTTGAATCATTGATTACATGATGACAAATCCTTCGTTAGCCTCCTTTGAATCCCCTAGCAAGTCATTCAGACTGCCTCCTTAATTCTGATTTTGGCTCACTCCACCTGTAACTGAACCTACCACTCCACAGTTAAGCATTTTTATTTTTAGAGCTTTCCTGTGCCATTGTGCATCCTTCAGACTTGCTGGTGTTGCCAAATCCAGACTTAACGATGAACTCTTTGTTGTGCTGTGTTAGTGTGTCTTTGTTTTACTGTTTCAGTATTAATACGTGTGAATGTTTTCTTCCTTCACTGTTTCCATGTTTCAGTCTGATAATCCTCAGCTCACTCTTAATTACTCCCTAATAATTAGAAAATCCCGATAATCTGCTGCTTAATCGAGGCAATTCAGCTAACTGACAGCACACACGCACAAACACTCAGCAGTTATCAGCCACATGAATGACTTTGAAGCAGATAATTCTCTGTGTCTCAACATGCACTAATTACCAGCAGCTGAAAAATGCTGCAGGAGTCTGAATCAGCTCCTCTGGAAATTACAAGATACAGAGCTAATATTCACACAGACACACACACAGACACACACACAGACGCTGGTGTGTGTTTGTATTGGTCACAGTCTTTCCTCAGTCAGCAGTGTGAATCTTTAGTCTCGATCAGATAAAAACAGCAGTCTGCTCATTTTAAAGGAACAGTCCAATATTTAGAGAAATCCTCTTCCTCTGTGTCTTCCCCACAGTCACACAAGGAGATGGATATCAGCTTCATGTCTGTGGAAGATCCCTGAGTGGAGAAAGGTGGTGCTGAAAAGGCAGCTCTTTTTGGCTCATATTTGCTCAGAAATGGGATTGAATGGTCGAAATGAGGATGATAATTACACATAATCACACAATAACACATTTTGACAAATTACACTTCAACTTAAAAGACATTTTAAAAAATTAAAAATATAACAGCTGATGAACATGCATGGTTCTGTAGTCGCGTAAAACTTTGATTACAGTGCTACATCAAAACTCAAAATCAAGGCAGTGGACAGACTGCATGATTGGTAGGTGGTTCAACCACTTTTTACTTTTTTCTTTTTTCAATACCCAAATGGAAAAGTTTTTAACAGAAAAAACTATAAAGCCAAAAGAAATCTATGACATTTTACTTGAACGGTAACATTTTCTAGTGCCTAAAAATGTGCCAGCATGTTGCTAAAATGAACAAAGCCCTAATCCAAACCCTGACAACTGCAGGACTGCCAATGAGAAATGTTTATTTGTTATCATCCACCTCACACAGAAACTCTTAGACTCTTTAAAGCAGTACACAGAAAGCCCACAAGGCGTGAAAAACCAGGGCCACTTTTCAGTCTCTTCGGCCGGGCTATGGACAAAGGCTCTTAATGCAATGAGACTGACCTGTTAATATTTGGCCAAATTTGGCTAACAGCTGATCATCAGGCTTAAATATGAAGACGCTGCGACCAGTGACTGAAAGTTTATTAGCTTTAAAAGGATTATAAAATAAAGAAGGAGTTAAACCTAAACCCATCTGTATGCACAAACACTGCTTCTTTATTTTGTCACCATCTTTAAATTTCTCATAAACTTTCCTGCAAACTGACAGCAGATGCCCTCTCTCTCTTTCTAGCAGCGATGCCAGCATGTAGGAGGAAGTGGGCCTCTTTAACTTCCCTCCTGTATTTACTATAATTACTTTTTAAGGCTTTTTAAGGTTTTTGTTTTTTGTCAATTTAGATTATTAATATAAAATATAAATCTCCACCTAAATCATTCATATTACAATAGATTAAACCACACAATAATGGTTTTTCCTACACATAAAGAATTTAATGTGGTACCAGTATTAACGTAACTCACATCAGCACTTCTGCTAATGAAAACTGATGCAGTCAAAGAAAAGAATACAGCGCCATTAGATGTGTTTGCCCCCATCGTTCATGGCAGCAGTATTATAATGTGTTATTGCCACCTAGTGTAGCATGTTTCTGAGTAAGCGCAGAATATAAAGGGATAAAAGATAGATCGCATAAAAGATAGAGAATGGCAGAAGCCAACTCAGCCAGAAAACCAACATAAATAAATTAGCAGGACGCTGCAAATAAGAGTCAGAGCAGCAGGAAGCAAAGCAAACAGTGTGAGAATTCGACAAAGATTTAAAAGGGTTGTTTCAACAGCTCCGAAGCAGAAACACACGCACACACACACATACACAAAAACAGAGGGAGAGAGAGAGGGCGAGAGAGAGAGAGAGAGAAGCTGCCCACTGCCCCCTCTCTCTGGTCCAGCTATAAAAACCCATTAGTAATCACTCCTCGACTCTCAGTGGCTCTTTGCGCCCAAACGACTTCCATCCAGCCAATCTGCATAAATCTGCATTAATGGACAATTTTCCCTCCACAGAAAACAAATGTGCTTTTAAAAAAAGCCTCCTTATCTGTCAGCTTTTAGAGGAAGCATCAGCACACACACTCACCCAAAGACACATATACATATAAATAACTGCAGCCTCTATTAACAACAGATAAATCCCAACAGACATATCATGACACGCTTACAAAAGCAATATAACACGAGTGCTGGACAGAAGAGTGCCATGATGCTGATACTTCAGCTGCTGAATCCTACCACAGACCGTACGGGAAACATGCACACGGCCACGGGGACACCACTTCAGCTTTATGCCCTTCACCATGTTGGTTTGTTTTCTGGAGCCAGAGGAGCAGTTAGAAGGTCAAGTGCTACGTTAATGGGCAATGCTAGAAACCTTTGGTTAGTAAGGTGACATTTACTGTTTACACACAAGCACTGCAGCACTGGACTTTTCAAGAGGTGCAGGTGAGAACATGGTGTCAGGTTGGACTAACCTGCAGCTCCCTCACAGAAAGTCAGTGTGATGTTGGACTGCACCAGCGCACAAATAATCCAGAAAAGAACAGTCTGCAGGGACCACGGACGGTTTAAAACAGGAATCTAGATACCCTGTCGTTACCCACTGGTCTCTGAAGTCTGGCTCTGAAGCCTCGGGGTGAACGTTTACACTGTTGCCACATTTGTGCTTTAAAGCTAATATGACAGATGAGGCATGGTCATATCCTCCTCATGTATTTATGACCCAGAATGACTGAGTCCGCGAACTCATCAGCAAAGTGCTTAGAAATCAAATCCAGGATCAGTTTTCCCATGGACTTCTACAGAACCAGGAATCGCCCCCTGGTGGCAAAGCAGGTTTAAGTCACTTCACTGCAACCATTTAATGCTGTCTGTGGCAAGGACATGTGTAAGGGGTCAGATGGGCCTCATGATATGAACTTAGTCTCTTTTGAAGTTAGATAATTTATTTTTGAAAAATATCATAAGTGGGCTTTTATGTTTTTATTTTCCACCAATATGGGGACAGTTTAAAGCAGGCTCATTATGTGTTTGTCAGAAGAGGTTAACAGTGATCTGGTAACCACAGACTGTGTCATGCCAGAGAGATTCAGCAGCATGAAGTGAACAGCTCAAGCGGTTACCAATGAAGTCAAATATACAGCTGACTGATGTATATTTAGGGAGGCAAACATAGCCTGTAATCTTCACTGGACATAAACTGATGTGATAAATGTGGATATGTACTCAAAGCATAATCCTGAGATAAACACCATAAGCAAGACTTCCTGTGTTTTGAACATTGTTTACTAGGCCAGCAGGCACCAACAGCTCAAACATGTTCATTAATCCAAACTAACTCAGGTGCCAACTAACTTGGTATCAGCAAGGTACTGATGTTGAGGGCATAAACCGAGTAGAAAGGCACTGTGTAAGTACCGGTTGATAAAATTCAAATGTGTGTTATCTAAAATTGTGCAGAGCAGAAATTTCCCATAGAGACCCAAACAGGTTGTAACATGGAAACCTCACATCTGTAGCGGACATGAGAGGAACTGCAGGTTTATTTTTATGCCCCAGAGGTTGCGCCCCACATGATCAACTCGTTTCACTTATTTGCTCTTTAGTGCCACCCTCAGGACAAACTGCATTCGAGTTTTACTTAATAAGTCATGAAGTCATACCGGCCAGGCTGCATTCATCTGATAGGTCTGTCCTCTTCGAGTCTTCTTTGTGGGTAAAAACCCTTTGAGGTCTGAAACTCTGCAGCAAAAACCTTTTCATTCTGAAAACAGCCTCTGATCTGCTGTGCCGTCCCATTGCCACGGCGACCCTGACCTGGATAAGCAGCCGGAAAACGGGCGAAATGATGGATGGCTGTGTGAACTTCTGAAAGTAAATGTTTTTTAATCTGGTTTTGTTTACCGGCTCTGCAGAGTGAAACATAGGCAATAACCAAACAAACTGTAATACAACACACGCATTAACCACCAAAACACACACACACGCACACACACACAACCCCACGGCCCATCAATCACACACACAGACACACTGCTGCGCTGCCACATAGCTGAGTTCCAATCAGACGCTGAGAATCTCATCAGCATTCACAACAAGTCTCACCAAACACCCAAACACACACACACACACACACACACACACACACACACACACACACACACACACACACAAGGTTCTACATCATTCAAGACATTTAACAGTTATACATTATTCTATTTATTCCTTGTTCCTGTTTGATTCATGTTGTTTGTTTTGTTTGCTTTTCGATCCTCTGGGTTTGTTTGCCGGGCGGATCACATGACTTTTATTTGCCTATCTTGAATCACAGAGTGAGATAACTTTTAAAAGCTTCTAGCAGTTTTGCAACTTCAGCTGCACAGTTTGGTCCACATTTGCTGGTTTCGTTGTTGCAGTTTTGTGCAAACAAACAGAAGAAAGTGCAGTCTGTCACGTCCGACACGTCCGATATAATGTCCTTCATATCGGTGATCGCTGAATGGAAGTCAGGATTTGTTTTTGTTAGTTAAACATGTAAGTGACAAAGTCTGAAGTCTTGAAGTGACTTGATGTCCAAAACATACACATTGCGAATGAAACATGCTTTTTATTTACAGTGTCTGAGCAGCGTGCAACGTATCTGCTCAGAGATGACTCCACTGAATGCCTCGAACAGCCTCATTTCTATATAAAGGACTCCAGCTGAATCTTTGAAAATCCACAAGATGTGACACATATTGTCGTTACAAAGTGCCTCAGTGCCTCCCAGCATCAACAATGTGCAACACTAACTAACATGAGCTTTGAAATGGAGCACACAAATCACTAACATTAGTAAACAAACATCAAAACTTAAGCTTCTGGAGTGGCTTTCCCAAAGCCCTGGCTTCAACCCTGCTGAAGATCTGTAGACTATGGTTAAATGTTAAGTTAAACGTTTAACCAAACATTAATATTATTTGACCCTGTGTGGATTACAGAAAATCCCAAATAAATTCAAACTTGTGCACCCACCTGTCTGGATAAGAAGCAGCAGAACTGTTCTTTAAAGTCTCCTTCACTCAGGGACTCACTGTTTGGTTTGGTTTAAGCACCAAATCTACTGTCAGAGGTTTCTTCCTGTTAAAAGGGAGTTTTTCCTTCCTACTGTCACCAAGTGCTTGCTCAGAGGGGGTCGTTGGATTGTTGGGGTTTTCTCTGTGTTATTGTAGGGTCTATACCATATAAAGCATCTTGAGGAGACTGTTGTTGTGATGTGGTGATATATGAACTGAACTGTACTGACTTGAATTGATGATGGTCAGGAAAGGATGATGTCTAAAAAAAGACCACATTTCACCCCATCTACAGATGACCCTTTTCACATGCACTTCTTTACGCTGCCACTAGAGGTATTAAAACTTAACTACACACTGTAAGAAGCTGCTTGCAGCAGCGACCTATGACACTATTTAAAACTCACTCCACAGAAACTTTATTTCCTGTCTTTCACAGATCTTTCACCTCTGGCTCTCCTATTCTGGAAAGCATGTCGAGTTACCATGACTACCAGTTAATGTCATCTCTTCAGTTCTATCTGCAGCTCATGTGCACATTGGAGATGGTGTCTTTAACCCATTAATACTAATTTCTCCCACATCTCACCTATCTGTCTTCAGGCCTTCTTCCCCTCGAGCAGCTCTCGGGTGTTTTCGGCGGCCCGCGCCAAACCATCAGCCATCAGCGCCTCCTCCAGACTCCTCCTGGCCTGGTACACTTTCATTTCCTGCTCCCTGGATGCACACACACACACACACACACACACATACACACACACACACACACACACACATATATCTTTTTCTATTAAGATGTCTTTACTGTTATTCTTAGTCCACAGTCTGCTGGTTTCTCCTGACAGTTTTAATTTAATATAAAGACCATTTTTATAAAATGCAAACCTGAAGCAACTTTATTAATCAGAGCAAATGTATCAAAGCCAACAGACTAATCCTGCACCTGAAGCACTAAATTTTAATACAACAATGACGAACAGAAAACATAAATCATAGAAACTGACACCTACATTAAAAATGAATAAAATTAGAGGACACAGTTCTGATTTTGTGTGTCAGATGTGTGTAGCAGCAAAGGACTGGTGTCTTCCAGTAAGGCTGGCTGATCGGATGCATGCATCAGCCTACAAGGACTGGTCGAGTCCATCACAGTGTTTTTGTTTTTTGAGTTTTTTTGCACAATGTCAGTAGTTTTATCTTAACTTTATAGTTTGTGCCATGACTGGATGTTAAAGATGCATGTAGCTTTCTGAAAACTCAGATGAAACTGAATTATTTTTCCTCAAATATGCATCCTTTTTATCACCCAGCAGGGGGCGACTCACAGAGCTTCAGCTGTGTAGAAGTCTATGAGAAAATGGCCACAGGCTCACTTGATTTATGAGTACTGCAAGCACTTTCCTGATGAGTTTGTGGTCTCAGTTGGTAGGTCAAGTCTTAGTGAACATGACACCAAGTTCATTTTGTAAATTGTGGTCCCCGGTGTGGTGTGTTCACATTAAACATGAAGTAGTTACACTCAAAGTCTATGCAAATCCACTCCAAGTGGCATAAATAATGCAGAAAACTGTAGGACTTCCAGTGAAATTCTGAAAGTAAGTTTGTTCCAGTTGTAGGACATTTAAAAGATGCAAAGTGCTGCTAATTTTATGGGCTTGGTTATTCATTATTCATACTGAATAAAATGCTACATCCACTTTGTACATTTTGATCATTCTGGTTTCAAAAATGAGAATTATCCAGGACACTTATCCAGAATACTCACTGGCTAATGATTTGCCAATGATTGTTGTGTTATTAGCCAATGATCTTCATTGAAGAAGATGAACTGAGGACATAGTCATCATTTTTATATAAAAATACTTTTATAATTAAATGTATTTGTGCATGTAAACGCCATCCATCCATCCATCCATCCATCTTTTTCCGCTTATCCGGGGCCGGGTCGTGGGGGCAGCAGCCTAAGCAGAGAAGCCCAGACCTCCCTCTCCCCAGCCACCTCCTCCAGCTTGTCCGGGGAAACACCAAGGCATTCCCAGGCCAGCCGAGAGATATAATCTCTCCAGCATGTCCTGGGTCTGCCCCGGGGCCTCCTCCCGGTGGGACATGCCCAGGAGGCATCCTGGTCAGATGCCCAAACCACCTCAACTGGCTCCTTTCGATGTGGAGGAGCAGCGGCTCTACTCTGAGCCCCTCCCGGATGTCTGAACTTCTCACCCTATCTCTAAGGGAGACGCCAGCCACCCTTCAGAGGAAGCCCATTTCTGCCGCTTGTATCCATGATCTCGTTCT
>VVHJ01019854.1:5666-17176 GCA_015107715.1 Tylochromis polylepis
TAGCTGCTTTCACATGGGGTATCTGTCAAGCAGCTGACAGCAATCAATTATACAGTTACAATCTGGCTTGGACTTGCAGTCCACAGAGCTGAAGAGCAGGCTGGTCTTTCTGAAGGAAGCCATTTTCTCCTTTTTTGAGAAATCTTTCACAGTTGTCCATTCAAGCCACACATCAAGACTTTAAATAATAGTTTGACATTGAAATGAATATATTTTGTGCTTTCCTTATTATCCGCAGCATTTATGCTTTTACAGTGGTGGGTAACCATTTTAAACATGGTCAAAGTTTCAAATAAAAAGGCCAGTGTATATACAAAAGATCGCTGTGAAACCAAAACTCTTCAGACTATTTCAGATTGCTTTTGGCTCTGCTCTTTTTCTGCTCTTGGCTCAGTGTGATGTCAGCGGTAAGGGTTATACAATCGTAGAAACACAACTCTGTCCCACTTTTCAAAACTTTAGCTTTTCAAATCTTATGACTAGAAGAAAGTTGGCTCATAGGAAGAGGGAAGGGAGCAAAAATGCTGCACTGAGGCCCAGCAAAAGATAAATGAGGATTATACTGAACTGTGAATCATGAAAAGCTTCTATAATGCAGTTCAGGACTTGAATGTGAGTTTATAGTTATAGTACACACACGCGCATGCAAAATATTATGCGTATACAACAGCTTCAGTGTGTTGTAAGCTCACCAATATGTCTGTATGATAATTAATGGCTAAACTGCCATGAAGTATTACCAGGGATGGTGGTGCACTGAGAGCAGCGCCAGCAGAAAACAGCAAATTCTTTACAGCCAAATCAATTTTAACAACTACTGGATGGATACAGATATTCATGGGTACCCACAGGATGAATCCTAATCTCTTTGATAATAAAGCACTGCCATGATATTGGCATTTCATTTGTGTCACTGTTACTCAAACTTTCCCATTAGCCATACATGTTCTTTTTTCCTTTAGCACTAACACGATGATCTATGATGGCGGCAACTCCAAACATTAACATTGTGCTAATGTTGGCACGCAGGCTTTGGCACTTAGTTCAAAGCATTGCTGGTGCCAAAGCGCTGCCTCACAGAAACACTTTTCATCACACAGATCTCACTCTACTACTGCAGGTCATCATGGCTGCATTGCTGCCATTTCTTTTCTTTTTTTTCCCCCTCTAAACTGCCACAAAGCACAATGATCTGGTCTGATGGGCAACTAACTAAACAGTTAGCAACAGTCTCTGTTTCTTGTTAGTTGCCTGCTGCCTGAACTGTTGCTCACAATGATTAGGACAGACACACGCATAGAGGAAGACAAACAGAGTGAAGTACAAGACACACACAAGAGAAAGGCCACATAACATTTGAGAAAGAACAGGCAGGCACATGGAGACAGAGCAGATATATCCTATGACAAGCGTTTAATGTTTCCTGCATTACTCTTGAGTATTCTTTTGTGCCCTTCTCATTCAGGCAGTATTGATCTGTGTGGGGTGAAGATGTGGCCACAAAAGAGCAGCCTCTCCTTCAATCCTCTGCGTTGTTAGCAAGCCTGTGGAGAGCTGCTGCTTTAATATTTAATCATTTGGTTGGATGTTTGCTAAACTACACCTAACCGCTTCTCTGTCACACTGCATTATTCAGGAGGTTTTCTTACAGTCTAAATGCGCCTTCACACGTCAGGCTTGTCAAACAACACCACCGCCCTGAGACTAGAAAAAGGAAATACAAAGCAGCACAGAACACATACGTACTGTGTAAATACCAACAACACAACAGCAGTCACATTGTAGGAGGTAACCATGGTAATCAACATGCCTGGATTGTCAAAAAAATGGAGAACAGAGACAGAGAACAGAGAGGGGGTGGTGGAGAGAAAAGACTAATATAAGAGTACTATCTGTAAGTGTCAAAGGAAGAAGCTTGGGGGATGTTATGAAAGAGAAAAGGCTGCAGTGGATTTAGCCGGGACACATAAAAGTAGACTTCATGCCAAATCAGGCTCAATTTTAGTCTGCAGTGCAATATATTAGGGCTAACCCATTCAGGAGAAATATAAGCTTCAACCACTGCTATGCCAAGTGATGTCCAAATTAGTATTAATTCAAATGCTTTCTGTAAGCAACCCATAAAATAAATAAATAATAATAATAATGCATTAGTCATTATATCTCGGCACTTTAATTATTATCAGTTATTTTCCAAAAATGATGTTTAATCTCAGTGAGCCATAGCTCTCATCTAATGATCAGAGATATTTCCAAAAGAGGGGGACCATTGGTGGCATCCAAATTCAATGGTGTATTTCTGGTAGAATTTTCTGATTTCACTTTTAAAAATGGCAGACTTAAAACATACAATTGAGCTTACAGATGGCAACAACAACAAAAAAATCTAGTGCCTTTAGTTTATTGACTAAACCTATTTTTGGCTGCTCCATCAGTTAGAAGGGGTTGCCACAGCAGGTACCTCCGCATATTTCATTTGGCAGATTTCTAGACTAGATGCCCTTCCTGATGCCCAAGGGATTTTTATCTCCTCCTGGAATCAAACCAGGAAGCTTTTGCTTGTTTTGCAAATGTCTAAACCATTACAGTGTGAAGTCACTTATCCGGTTTATTGTCTAACTTTGAAAATTTGCAAAGATGACAGATGAAAAACTTGAGCCGTAGATTTCGCAAATCAATGAGTTTGGCATGACGTCCAAAATCTGGGCTAGCAAACTGTCACAGAGACTACAAGATGCAAAACCATATTTGGGACCAGCAATGTGCAATTTTTGAGCTAACTGAGTGTTCAAAGAACATCAGATACAGTTAGATATGGCGTTGGTTTCTGTCATAACCCTTTTCCACATTTTAACACAGTTTAATTTGTTAAAAGTTTTGGCACTTAGTCATGACTGCAGGAAATGGTTATAATAAAAAGGATGATCATGAATGACTTTAGTAATCGCTTGCCGTTTTCTCTAGTAACACCCTGAGGCAGACATTCGTGGTTTTTACCGAACATCTCAACCATTTCCGTCACTTTGAACTGTGCCATCAACAGATGAAATACTTTGGATCGTCGTCAGCTGTTGCTGTCCTTTGTGTTTCATGCTAACTAGTAAATGTTAGCCATATAACATGATAAATTAAGGTGGTGTCTATTATCTCTATCAGCCCTGTTAAACATCAAGATGTTACAATGTTGGCATTAGTATTTGGCTAACAGCATTTTTGTTCGTCTTTAATATGAAATCAATTTTATAGATGAAACAGAATCTGTGCAAATGCATCATTTTGTCAAATTAAAAGAAATTTAAATAAACAAGGATCGTAAGCAGGAAGCATTGTGAGACAATACTGATTTGTGCTGCCCAGTTAATGCGCATAATGCATCTAAAATGTTTGATAATTGCTTTAGTTTCTTTACAGGCGGTATTACAATATTTTACAATGTTAAATGTGTGGTTGTGCACATGGATCATGTTGTCATAATGGGATATCATCTGGCTAGTAAATTATATTTACACTGAAAAACATCAGGTAGCTAGTATGAGTAGGCCTCTGACCAAGCAGGAGGGTAACTCAAGAGAGTGGATTGCTTGATGCTGTGCTCGCCTTCCTTTCCTCCACCCTCTGTCCATCCTTACCTCCCTCCCCTACACACCGAGTGCTGCTGCCAGAGACTGTGCAGATCAAAGCAGGCACAGAACAATCCGCAGGCCTACTCACCCTGCAAAGAGGTCTGTGCTGAGATGTGAGCAGAAAAAAAAAATGCAACTAACCAAGGAGCTTGTGAGGAGGAGCAACTACTGTAGCTACAGGGAAATAAAAACCGAACAGCATATGTTTATTTCTCAGCACCTTTGTTTCCATAAAGCAACAAACCCATATGCCGGCAGCTTTGCCTTATTGAATCGTGATGCCTACATCAGACTAAACACCACATGTTGTAATTTTTTTAATACTTCTTGATACACTAATGCCAAATATCAAACGTTAACAACATATAATCAGCTGATAATAACTTGTATTGCTAAATACTGGCTATTATATTTTCCTACTGTTGGTACAATTTCCTGAAATGAAGTGTGGTTAACCTACCAGAGCTCTAATTTATACACAAGGAATGTGATTACGATCAGTATAAGGAAATCCTTTAAATGCCTGGATAGCCCCCAAATATGAAACACATACGATGGGCTATATACACTACATTTGCAGCTTTGCCCACCCACCTATTTAAGTAGAGTAAAGCTTGAATATCACCAAGGGGTAATTTTGCTTACAGACACCAGGTATATTAAGTACATTTATCAAAAATGCATGCAATATGTACATACACTGATATACAGGTCAACAACCCTACTGCTGTCACTATATCAGCGAACAACCACAGCTAATAACAGGACAGATCTGTCTGGCGATACAACCTCAGCCTTGATAGAACCAATTTAAACTTACTACATAAAAAGATGCTGAGAGTCCAGTTAGATGGCATGTGCCTTCTGCATCTCTCTGACATGATTATAAGAGCCCCTGTTACCCCAAGAGTTGTCACTCTGACCCGCTTAAAGGTGTCTGTGGGCATGGTTTTGATTGCAGATTATGAAAAACCATAGCTTTCAAAATAAAAGTTGTATTAAACTTGACTGTGGGCTGGAAGTGGGGGAAAAACTGCAAAAATTGCCCTTTACATATATATATTTCTAGATTTTGTAGTAAGTGATGTGTATCTTTCATAAGTTCTCTTTTCCTGCATCTCATTCTCTCCGTCTGCTCAGATAGAGTTTTGCTGCTAACAGGTCACACGGATGGCACATAGCTTCAGTCACTGCCTTTGAACTGTTGCCTTGGCAACTTTGGCACACAGGGTTATTTTGACCTCTTGGTTTGCTGCTGTAACTAAAACCACAGCCTTTTGCTGCTGACCTTCAAATGCTTGCTAAAGTTGGGAAAGCATGCTCTGCCAAAGGGTCCCTGCAGATATGAAAGAGGGCAACATCAGACCCACAATTTCAATCTAAAAAAAGAAAAATCTATATTCCTCGTCTATTTTTGCAAAATGCCCAATGCACACTTAGCAACACTGCAATGTACCATTGCTGAGCATTTAATTAACAAAATTTACTAAACACTCAAAGCATTCTCATCTCAGAGAATCAAATCATGCCGGTGTCACAGAACTGCATACGAGGTGTCCTTTGGCATTGTTCTTTGGAGCCATAGCAATTTTGGATGCTGTGAGATAAATGCCTTGTTGTAAAGTGCTACAAAGTCCACATTACATGACTCGAGGGATAACAGCAGACTAAGACCAAGCAGAAACCTCCAGGGATGAAAAATAAAGCCTGTGTGTAAAGTGCCAAAATCTGCAGTTCTTCTTATGGCCACTTGAATCAGTCCCCATAGACTCCCATGTTAAAATGCCTAACTAATAGCATTAAAAATATGTTTACAGACTGGTAGAAGGAAATGGTACTGGCATGAATTTCTTTGCTCCTCATTCATCAGGATACTGAAGTTAGGGGTGTGTCTGTTTTGACTGACAGCTGTCCTGACACAGGAAGCTGAATCTTGTCTGCCAGCCCTCTGCTCTGCAAAGTTGAGTCACTGAACTAGATCTCTCCACTGTGTTTGTACTATTGGCATTTTGGGGGATTTTTTTGTGCATTTTTAATGGAACTATATCACATATAATATGGCTTACTGTGTGGAACAGCCCACCCAAGGTTGTCCTTCTATTCTGGTGAGTGAAATTCTAGTATTTTCTTTGTACACTGTATGGATACTGCTTGCCAAAAAAATGTTGTTATTGTTAATTTTATAAGTCAGCATTTCATCCAACTACACTTACTAAATTCTGGCTTAAAAAAATAAAACAGCATGGTAGAAGCCAAAACACTAACACCGAGGCTTCAAAATGCAGAGTCCAAAACCTGTGGGAGACTTCACGCTGGCTGCATCCATTTTTTTTTATCCCATCCACCATTAAGCTGCAAGTTTGTCATTGAAGAGGAGGTTCGTGTCCTGTTTGAAACCTCATGTGTGGCCTTATTTTTCGTCCCTCGCTGCTTAGGTTTAGGCACAAATACAACTTGGTTAGGTTGAGGAAAACAATGTGGTTTGAGTTAAAACAGTTTAACAAAAATTTGG
This sequence comes from Tylochromis polylepis, assembly GCA_015107715.1. Taxonomy (NCBI): domain Eukaryota; kingdom Metazoa; phylum Chordata; class Actinopteri; order Cichliformes; family Cichlidae; genus Tylochromis; species Tylochromis polylepis. The sequence continues at coordinate 11,802 of VVHJ01019854.1, forward strand.
AGTGACAGACCCATCTTACTATTGCATAACTCAGGTGCTTCATGCCAAGGTGCCAAAGGACACCTTGTGTATCTGTGAGATGCCACTGACTCTGATAAAATGTCAGTATTTGACACCCTTGGAATGCAAATGAGTTTGTACACTTTTTTTTTTTTAATGCAACTAGGAAATGAGTCTGTCATGTGAAAGTTTTGCAAGTACAGCAGATACCGGTCGGGAGCATCAATTTATGTTCACATCACGCATCAGAAACATGGTATGAAAAGCAAAATAAAAAACAACAACAAGCGAAATGCATGAAAACACCTTGAGAGGTCTGAGGACAATGAGCAGACTGCTTGGAGCTGACAGGCGGTGCTTTCAAACCATAGTGATCAAAGCACCAGTGAAAAGAGCTCTTCATCTGGCCACTAGCACTAATCAGCCTGAGAATCCACAGTTAAATTGTTCATGTACTGAATAAAAATTATAGCTATAAAAAAAAAAAAGCATACACACTTGATAATTATATTCTTTGTTTTACCTCCGCATTGACTCACCTATATACAGTGAGGAGTCTTTTCTGTGGACATGGTCATCAATGTAGGACACTCCTAGGGGCTGAACAGGTGTTGCCCCAATGCCCAGCAGGACCTGGGCTCCGATGAGCAGAAGGTACATCATGTTGGTGTTGGCTCGGTTACCGCATTTAAACCCCGAGTCTCTGTTCTCTGACCTGGAGATGTTGGAGCAGACATCCCTGCCATCCTCGGCATGCCACGAGTCACCGGCCTCGTACTCATACTGATGAGTCAGGAACTCTGGCAGGGCTGACAGCAAGGCCCCCAACGCCATGACAATCCCACCGCAGCCAATCAGCCGGGGCCGGTGAGCCTTGGCGCCAAAGTAGCTGACAAAGAGGATGAGGGCCAGGTTGCCGATTTCAAAGCTGCTGGCAATGACACCCACATCAGCACTCTGGAGGTTGAAGCGTCTCTCCAGAGTCGTCAGAACACTTACCTGGCAGAGAAAGAGAGAAAAGGAAGAGAGATGAAGGACAAGTGCTACAACTAGCAGCCAATGGTATCACAGCAACTCGTTTAAGGTGAGTTTATATACTTGAGTTTAGTTTCTGTGCTATAAATTGCTGCAGTTGAAGTTATGGGAGTATAAAGTTTATATATTTTCCATTCCATTTTAAATCTGTTTACAATAATAAGAGTATTTAGCTTCAGGTGCTAGCAGGCTGGAAAAGCAGCCATCTGTCACTACCTTAGAGCTCATATCAACCTGTTGATAACACACAAAAGCTGCAAATGAGCAGAGCGGGCAGCTGCCTGCCTATCCCAATCCTCCTGCCATATAGCCGCCAAAAAAGTCCCCAAGGCTTAACCTGATACAAACCCGGGAAACAGGAATATCTGCATATGTGTGGCTTTAGGCAAGAAACTTCACGTAGCTGTTCTAATTAAATGGACACAAACATGTGCCAGCTGTTTTCAGGAAGCCTAAGTGATAAAGTGGCTCTTTGCATCAAATGTATTGGATCATCTACAAGACTGAAGGTAAACAGCTAGCTAGAAGTTATTTTAGTAATCCTTGATCCACAGCAAAACTAAAGAATAAGCCCAGAGCAGTTCCGAATAAAAAAAGCGTATGAATCATGTTCATTCCCACAACAGAAGTGAGCTCAGGTGAATTGTGCATAACAGCTTTTCATCCTGTGCTGTATTGTTTATCCTGTCACACCGAGCTCCACTCAGAGTCAGACAATTTGTTGACTTGTTTATTGCTAAGAAGCGCTGCAACTAATGATCATTTTTATGACAGATCAACTGTCACAAAATGCCTGTCACAGTTTGCTAAAAATCAAGATGGGAAATACTGCACAGATCACAAAACAAGTCATCTTACAGATGACTAACAAATGAAACGATTATCTGAATAGCTGACAACTAATAGTTTTAGAAGAAAACTATGGCTGTTTATGAGTTAACATTACTTAAGCTAATCTTCCAAGGGATCTTCTAATGGTAAAAACTGGATCATATATCTGCTGATGGATCTATGTACCAAGACATTGCTTGGTACATGGTACTTGGTCCGTGTACTTGGAGAAAGCTAGAAAACAGTCACCTTTCCAAAAACAGTGTACAGCCTCTGTCTGACTACTAAAATGAAAAGATTTGTGTCAAACACTGATGTATTTCAACTGTGGCAAACTAAGTAGCAAGATCTGCTACCATATACATCTGATTATTAATTCCGATTTGTTTAAATTCACTGAATGCTCAGCTTATTAAAGAATTCTATTCAATGACATTACAAGATTTGGATGACAGGGTTGAGACAAGTCTGTTGTAGTACATTTACCAGTCCACTGTGAATCAATAAAACTGTAATAAATAGTGATAGCAAACCGTATTTCATAGGACCGAAGAGATGTTGGTTCTGTGATGCTTTTATTTGCAGATATTTGCTAAAGGTGCATCTTTGGTTTGGTTAAAAGAGGAAGCGCCACAACAGGCTTCAAGGACAAAAGCTAAACTAAAAGGTTGGATCTAACAAGACGTTTGAACTCGCCATTTTCAAATTAACCTTGCTGTTTTGACTAAAATCAAAGAAGTGCTTCTAATTATCTGCACCTTTCAGAGTGTGTTTAGCAGACAGGTATAAAGATCCTGTCTTCCTAAGCTCATTAAAAATAACTTCCATTCCCTTCCTGTTACAAAGTTATTTATGGTATCAAGACTGTGCTGACATTTATCAGGGGAAATTGGCTTTGATCAAAAAAAATAATGCTGATTACAACAGCATGTTTTTTTTTTTCTTAAAACAAGCAAACAAACAAACAGATTTCCAGTAAGTGGCTGAGCCAAAACCAGTGCTGACAGGTATTCTAAATGCTGAGTTCAAGGCTTTGTCATTCATTTTACTCCTGCATTAGCGATGGCTGATGAAATCTTTATGTATCGAGTCATAAACACATTTTTTTCCTCCTGTGCTGGTACTACATATATACACAAGTTGATCTCTTATGTTGCCATACATCTAGTCATAACAGTGCAGTAACAGCTTATAACTCTGATAAAGCTGTCACAGGAAATGCAGTCTGGCTAATGAGGGGGGAAAAAAGCTGCTGTCTCCTGTGTTGTGGAGATCACGTCATCTCCTAGGCCTATATCCTCCAGTGTCAAAGGCCTCCTACATTATTGAGACATATGGGTGCAGAGCATGTAGCACTATGGACCTCCTGACCAGTGTTTCGCAAGCTGCTCTCTAACAGACCATCCATATGAGCAAGTAAAATTTTCCACATAACGTAGAGTCTACTGCCGCTGTGACGCGCTTTGTGACATGCAGATGGCGCATAGGCCTGATGGATAATACGCAGCAAGTCATCAGTCAGTGGCTCCTGGAGGATCTAATTTTAGTAATGTGATCAAAATAATATGGCTATTAAACGCAGCAGCTGAGCAGCCGAAGCAGCGCACCGTTTTTTCACTGTCTGCCCGCGCCGGTCTGAAGGGCGCTGCGTTAACCCCATGTTACCTGAGAAACATGACGTTCCTTCAGACCAACACTGTCCCCCCAAACTCACCAGATAGGCGCCCACGGTGCCCTGTGCCAACATGAGAGCACATTCCGACACCAGGAATATCTTAATGTTGGAAAAACACGAGGTCTTCTTCTGATTGTCATCTTGCTCCGGGTCGTCGTTGCTGCTCCGCTCTGTGCAGATCTGATTTTTAACCTGCATCCTTCGGCTCAGGCTCCGGTCAGGTTGGACGGCATGAAACTGAACGGGTCCGGTCCGGAGGAGGGCATCTGGTTATGATTGTGATGACGAGCTGCACTGCAGAAGAAGTGCGAACCTGCTGTCAGGAGCCCGTCCAAGCTTAAATATACAGCGAGAAACCCTGCTGTCCACTCAGCAGTGCGCACAGTCCGTCAGAGACCTCTCTTCACCGCCTGTCCAGTCAGTGCCTATCAGCTACATCACATTTAAATACGTACGTTACGCTTGTATTATATATGACGGCTTAAACGTAGAACTACAGTACGCTCTGCTTCCCCACATCCGGGTTCTCTTTTTCTACCTAAAATTTCCCCAAGCCGACTGGTTCTGGTTTCTCAGTCCGGTTCCGAGACGCAGCTCTGCGTCCCGTAAGAGATGTTATGATGCTCCGCCCATCCACGGACCACAGCTCTCTTACCTCACTGCCAACCCCACCTCTCCCCCCAGTTCCTCCCCTTCTTTTTCGATATACGCATCGTCCGTTACAGATTTAATCATTTACACACAGCACTGCATCAGAAAGCTTCCATAAAGCATTCCCGCAACTTCACCATGACGTTTTTCCTGCACTTCGCTGGTAATTTCCGTCCTTGCGTTGCAGATTAATTCAACAATTCGCATTATATCCCATTCTGAGAAGATCTCTGACTCCTCAACAACTTCTGGTGAGTCGCTGTAGAGAGAAGCTGATATTTAGATGGGTCAAGTTAGAGTTTAGGTCATAAGCTGCGTCACTGTGACAAACTATGGGTGATAACAAATAAAGAAACAGCGGATGAATGGATGTTAGGACAGTGTTATAATTAATGATGCACACTTCAAAACAGACAGATCCTGGCAGCAAGAAAGTTTATTGTGGGAATATATACACTGTACACATATACACTCACAGGACACTGAATACCAGAGGTGGGACTAAGTCATTGTTTTGCAAGTCTCAAGTAAGTCTCAAGTCTTTATCCTCAAGTCAGAGTCAAGTCTCAAGTCAAGACGGACAACTCTCAAGTCAAGTCCCAAGGCCAAAACTTTGAATTTCAAGTCTTTTTGAGTCTTTTTTTAAAAAAAAAAAGTTGCAATAATATGTTAAATGTAAATAATAGATCATGTGTTCTTTTTTAAATCTGCGTTTATCTCAACACCTGATGAAACAAGTGAACTTACAAAATATACACAAATTTTGAAATTGCGCCTCTATAATATACAGCTCAATTAAACTTAGCTGCAAGAATAGTCTTTCTCTAAACTATAAATTCACAGAATAAACATTCAATGAAAAATGTTTGGCCTGAGCGGGTTTTTTTTTTGTTTTTTTTTAAAAATCTGGTTAATTTGATTGGCTGTGCTGCAGCTCACGCACACACACATACAGTGTGGTAAGAAGGAACGAATGAACTGAATTAATGGTGCTCACGTTTTTAAAAATATAATATGTGTGTTAAATTTTAGATTTGGGGTAAAATATCAAGTCTTTTCAAGTAACCAGGTTCAAGTCCAAGTCAAGTCACAAGTCTTGGAACAATTTTTCAAGTCAAGTCTAAAGTCATAAAATTAATGACTCGAGTCCAAGTCATGTGACTCGAGTCCACACCTCTGATAT
>VVHJ01019860.1:2781-14967 GCA_015107715.1 Tylochromis polylepis
TTATTTTTTTTTTTTTTTTATTTGGTTTTTTTTTTTTTTTTTTTTACAATATTTATTTCTACTTTGCATTGCATTATTTTATTGTTTCCTCCTTAACCTCATGTCTCATCAGCTGATGGGCTTAGCTGTTTACAACAGCATCGCGCTGGACATCCACTTCCCTCTCTACTGTTACAGGTGGGTGCGTTTCCATTTCTTTTACCTCGGCCGTGTTTTTTCTTCTGCAGAATCTAAAGTGTAACGCTGCTGTCAGTCCTGCTGTCAACGATGGATCACCTCACAGCTCCCAAAGCTTCCTCTGCAGGAGTAGCAGCTGTAGAAACTTTTGCTCATGTTTCAGACGCCACAATCCAACATTTACAGGGAATAATACGAAGTAACCTTTAATAATTATAAGTCTTGTGTTCTTACAGGAAGCTCCTCACGCCACCCACTGTACCATGTGACCAAAATGCCCTCGTTGGCATGGCAAATGCCACCTTGGACGACCTGCAGCAGATCATGCCGGTAGGTATTACATTTCAACCTCTTCTGGTCTCTAGTCAGAGACTCGGATTAGCAGAAGCGTCTGGCTTTATCGTCTCTTCAGTCAGATTTGTTGTGCTTGATGGGACCAGTCGTGAGTTTGGACTTTGTCTGTTCATGTTTTGGAAAAGAAGGTAAATCCTCAGCACATATAGGCTGTGCCAAAGGTACTTCTTGTAAAACACACGGTGGCACAAACTCATCTTTTCAGACAGGAATACTGAATGGTTGAATGCAATGCTGGCTGGGTTGGCCTACACTAACACTTTCTCGTGAAATTCTGGCAACTTTTAGGTTTTTCTTTTCTTAAAAAATAAACTAAAATCACCCGTAGGAGCTGGTAAGCTGGAAAGCTTAAATTGTGTAACTAAACCATTTTCACACTTACATTTCTCTTGCCCGCCACTAGAGAGCGCCAGAGTTAAACTTATGAGCTGTCTCCGGCGCCTTTCACCCTCTTCGTTTATCATCATCATCATCATCATCATCTTTATTTATAAAGCACTTTAAAACAACCACAGCTGACGCAAAGTGCTGTACACTGGAACTAAATAATAAAATTACATAAGATATAAATAAAAGCCAAATAAAAGAGAAAAAAAAGGAAAATAATTACTTAGTAAATAACTAATTTAATTACAATAAAAACTAAGTCTCACTGTGGCCAAAAGCCAAAGAATAAAAATAGGTTTTAAGACGTGTTTTAAAAGTGTACAGTGACGGGGCCTCTCTGACGCGCAAGGGCGAGTTATTCCATAATGTAGGAGCCACGATAGAAAAGGCCCCGCCCCCTCTGAGCTTCCTCCTGGATCTCCGTACTTCCAGGAGCAGCTGGTCAGCTGACCTTAGAGACCGACGGGGTGTGTAAGGATGAAGAAGCTCAGAGAGGGGAGGCGGGGCAAGATTGTGAACGCATTTAAAAACAAACATAAGAATTTTAAAATGAACTCTAAAAGACACAGGCAGCCAGTGCAGTGAGGCCAGCACAGGGGTGATATGCTCTCTTTTATGAGTTCCTGTTAGCAGTCATGCAGCGGCATTTTGGACCAGCTGCAGGCGTGAGAGCAACGACTGACTGACCCCCACATAGAGCGAGTTACAGTCGTCCAGACGGGAAGAAACAAAAGCATGGATCACTGTTTGAAAGTGCTGCCTAGAAAGAAAAGATTTCACTCTTGCCAGTCGCCTTAAATGATAAAAACTGGACTTCACCAATGCTCTAGTTTGGCTGTCCACCTTAAAACCAAGATCAGTAATAACAGGTTTAAAATAACCTTCCAGGGGTCCCAGATCAACAGAGGAGGACTCACAGGGACCACTGGGTCCAAACACCCACACCTCTGTTTTCTGTTTATTCAAATTTAAAAAGTTTAATGTCATCTAGACATGTCAAGAGAGGTTTTATGGAGATGCCATCCTTCTGCTGCGGTGGCAAATACATTTGGCAGTCATCGGCGTAGCAATGAAAAGAGATCCCGTGCCTTCTAAGGATGGAGCCCAGAGCCAACCCACAATCCTTCTCTTTGAGGAGTCTAAATTTAACTCCATTCATTGTTGTTAGACTGGGGTCAAGTGATTTAAGTGCCCTGCGTTCCTCAGACCAAGCTTTATGATTTCTCCTGCTCACGTTCCCTCGTGTAATTCTCACAAAGTGCTGGATTGTCTGTTTCTGCTGTGCCGGCCCACAGCTGTGCATGCTCATTTTTCATAGATTTTCAAACAAATTTTTTCTCTGTGTTTTGATTGAATTGATAAAATTCACGTGTAACTGTTGATGTAACAAATAGTTGGAAACTTCAGTTTCAGTTGCCGAGTGCTTCCAGATGTGAAACTAATCCAGCCACTTTCACTCCCCTCGGTTTTTCTCACACCTAGTTAGTAAATTACTCTTTGGCTTACGCACACTTGTATATAAAGTTCTATTACACACGCCGCTTTTGGATTCGATAATAAAGCATACCGAGGGGTTGTGGCTTCATCGGTGTGCCGTCAGAGGCTGTTTCCTGGTTTCTTTGTAAACAGTTCACATCGCACCACGTGACGAGTAAATCACAAAAGATACGATACATAAAAAATATTACAGCCACCAAGTTGAAGCAGCTTCTGCAAAAATCCCTCCCTGTTTGAAGCGGCGGATTTAGTTTAGTTTGCAATAGCTGATATTTTAGTTGCTGGAGTTGCAGGAGCTGTACTTGGTTGTTTGTTTTTTTGCAGAAGTAGACATGCAAAGTTGCAGATGTTCCTCTGTTTAAAGTGTTTGATTAAGTTGCAGTAGTCACCATTAGTTGCACGAGTCGCCAGAGTTACTGAAATGTTAAGATGCAGACGTGGCTGTAGTTCTTTGTGGCTGGACTAGTTGTAGTTGCCAGCACAATTCATGCAGGTGTTGCTGCAATTTCAATAGTTTGCTTAGTTGCAGTAGTTCATGGTGGTTGGGTTAGCTGCAGAATTTGCCGTGCTCAGTTGCAAGCTTTGCTGTAGATATCGGTTCATTTGCAAATGTCGCCACAGTGGTTGCACGTGTACTTGTATTTGCATCGGCTGAGTTGATTTAGTTGCAATAGTTACCATGTCAGATGCAGTTCCCTGTAGTTGGACTGCTTGCAGTTGTTGCCACAACAGTTCCAGGTGTTGCTGGAGTTTGAAGAGGTGTCATGTTTAGTTACAGACGTTGCTGTGGTTTGCTTATATTGCTGTACTTTTTATTAGCTGGGTTAGTTGCAGAAATTGCCACGTTAGTCACAAGAGTTGCTGTAGTTGTTGTTTTAGTTGCAGTTTAGCTGTGACTTCAAGAGACAATAAAGATGTTTGTCGTTCGTTCATACGTGAAGACATTCAGAAAGATCGTGAAACATCTCATGACTGTCACTCCGAGTTATCTGATACGCGAGCTGCTTCACATCCAACACCTTCATCCTCATGAAGGTCAAAACTCTCCTGCATAGCACACACACACACACACACACACACACACACACACACAGGGGTGCTATAACTGTCCCTGTAGTTGTGTAACAGCAGGAAATCAGATATAGTTTGAGGCCTAGAGTTGATGCAGGAATCACTCTGGAAACTCTCCAGCAACAGACTTTATCCAAACTGCAGTGTGATTCACAGTGTTTGCCTCAGAGGGCCTTAAAACTGTAAAATCAATCAAAAGTCAGAAGGACGATGACGTAAGGATACAAAGCACAAATAAATGTACTGATTAGTTGCTTCTGTGCCATCTCGGGTCTTCTTTGTCCACACATTACTGATTTCAGATATTCGCGTCAGATTCGTTATTCGCAGCTCAGCGGAGCTTTGATTTATTGCTTCTGGGGTATGTCGATGTTTTGAGGTGGGGCATAACCAGGCTGAACTCATTAGAGCTCTGACCTCAGGCGAACTGTGTGAGACATTTGTCATCTTCGTGTTCTGTCAGAAGAGGGTGTGTTAGAAAAGCCGTTTCATTCCCAACCTGCGGTCACAGAGTTTTCCCTCCAATCCATCAACACCAAACAAAAGCTGTGACTTACAGAACTGAAAAATGCTGCAACTCATTCATGCGTTTCCTGATTCTGACCTCTCGACCTCTCGTGTCCGTGTGCAGGAGCTGGCTCACGGTTTGGGAGAGCTGCTAAGCTATGAGGGAAATGTGGAAGAGGACTTCTACCTCACCTTCCAGGTAAAACTCTTCTTTTAAAGCAGCTCGTGTATTTCCTGAGCAGAGTCAACAGCGCCATCTGTGGTCACCACTAGTAACTACAGGGTTCTGCTACATTAGGCTAGCAATTTGGACATGAAAACAGCAGCAAACAGACGAACTGGTTTTACAGCTTTTATAATGAACTGCCTCATCAGCTCAGTTTACAGTATGACTGGTGGAGGAAAGCAGATGCTTTCTCTTTCCATCAAGATGTCTAGCTAGAGGCTGATCCTCTGTGGAAATGGGCTTACTTGGCTTCTAATTAAAAGCCATCATTCTACCAGAATTTATTTTTTCCTTCCACAATTGTGGTTAACCAGAGAGCAGTTTGTACTCCGAGCATCCTTTGTTTTGTCTCTCACCGGGAGTCTCGGCCTGCTCAGAAAAAAAGGCATCAAGTTTAGCGGCTGGGTCCGGCAGTTAGTTTGGCAAATAAATTTCACTCAAGAAAGAAAACCGGAAGAAAGCACAGCAGTTCCTCGTCTCCTTTTGTGCGCTCAGTTGCAGCCGGTGATCGTCCAAGTTATTGTTCGGAGAATGAAAATGAGCCAGAAAAGGCAACAGAACAGCTAACACGGCTAACCTTTAGCTTAGTTAGCTGCTTCGTTAGCTTCCTGCTGCACAGCATTGTATTCAGTTTGCTGTCAGCACTCATAACAGTTCAACCCAAGTTTATATAAAGCCAGTCTTGGGCTTTGAAAGGAAGGCGAGTGGTAATGAAAGTGATGTGATTTGCCCTCTTACGTGTCAGCGTGAAATAAAAAACACTGAAGCCATTAAAGTTACTTGCTGTTGTGTTACACCCCCGAAGCCCAGATAGGAGACTCGTTTTACCTCGGAGATTCGTAATGTGGAATAGCTTCTGACCCGCACATGTTTTCACGCTTACAAAAGGTGTGAAAATGCAGAAATGCCAAATCTGACAAAGACTTTCCTTTGTCGTCCTCTTGGATTGAGTTCAGCTGTTAACTTTAATCGAATAAAGGTGTAAATGATTACCCGACTGCAGGTTTTTACTGATTCTGGCTGTTAATGATGTGAAAGAGACCTCACTAGATGGAAAATTTCCAAGCAGCTATTGTTAGAACTGCTATACGCACACACTCACACACCACAGACATCACGATTACAGCGTGTGAAGGTGGCGACAGACGGCTGCGACTGCTCTGGTAATTTCAGAGCACTGGGCGACCTGGATCGGTTCCACTGACGACGTCCAGCCAGGAAGTCAAACGCACACTACGAATGAGCGTTTACTTCACTAACAGCATTAGAGTAACAAAAAAGAAAGTGCTTTCTTGGTACAGATCAAAGTGTGTCTAAAACTGTCTAATAGTTAGTAAACCTGATTTTCAGGGTTCAGTCAGATTATTGAGCTTTTTAAGAATCAGTCTGTGATGAAAAACATCAACGCAGAAGTGCTAAATGGCCGCCAGAGGCTGGCCCTAACGGGGCCATTGCCTCATATACTCGCGGGTTAAAATCCCCCAATCTCAGAGATTAAATCAACATGTTTCCATACAATTAAAAAAAATGATTTGTACGATATATTTGCCTCAAGGCAACAATGTGCTGTTTTCTGTGCAGACTCATGTCGTAGATGTCGACAAAGATTTCCCAGCGACCAAGTAACCGTGTGTGTGTGTGTGTTTCTGCGTGCGTGTGTGCACGCACACATGGGCCGTGTGTCTGACACTGACAGCTATTCTGTGTGGAACCTCGTGAAGCAGCTGCTGGTGGATGTGAAACAGAGGTGGATGTCACATTTCTGACATTTGACTTTGGAGTAGCGCAGCATCCTGGTGCTCAAAAGTTCTCTCCATGCTCCTGACACGCACACATACACATACACATGCTGACCCTTCACTGACCCTTGACCTACTTAGGTTCCTCAGACCTGACTCTGTGGTCCACTCTCGACTCTCCTCACTGTCAGAAGGACTGATCCTAACTGGCCAATCACATTCTTTCCTCCCCCCCAAAGTTCCACTTCCTGTAAGTTAGTAGTTGAGCATTTATATATCCGTAATCTCTCAGGCATCAACACAGAGGTTCTCCTCGGGACCCCAGTCCCTGCTCTGAATCGCCTGATTGAAGTGATCATCTGGGTGTGAAATGCTGAAGCTGCCTGAGACCAAGAGGATCAGCTGAATGAATGAAGCGTGTTGGAGGCGAGAGAGAGAAAAGTGACGTGTAATGTTGCCCCGAGGCAATGAACCAAAATACTCTTTTATTAAATAAAAAGTCAAATTTATTGTTTCAATTTAGATATTGAATATAAAGTTATTTCAGTTGAAACATGTATATGAATTATGCTAAAGTTACCAGTTGCTGGTAACTTAACTTGACCTTTGAAGTCAGGCTTATCTTCTACGCCTCATTTTATTGGGTAGTTGCATGTCTTAAAAACAAAAATGCAAGCGGATCGTGACCAAAGATGTGCTTTTTATGCTCGAGTCCATTAACTAAATTCAATAAAATAATTTAATTTACTTCAACAGGATCGATGCATTTCCTGCAAACGAGCCTTTACTCTAAATTCAAAAGAAAAATGACCTCAGAACCATCTTCCTGCTTAGATATGACTAACAGGATGCTCACAATCTACCACCTTACTCATGACAAAGCAGGTCTTTTATTTTCCTGGAATATACACAAAAATAATCTTTTATTTGTTCGTCAGGTTCCGCACTGACTTAATTATCAGATTACTGCAGACAGATTACAGAAAGGTTGCGGTGCGAATTTAAAAGCCTGTGGAAACTCTTTCAAATGAGCTCTCCCTGCTGATTTTTGCATCATACAGCATCTTGCTTACTTTAGCGAACGGTCTGGTTGTATCAGGCTGCTTTGTGCTACCTGTCGGTTATAAGGGACTGTAACTGATGCTGCAGTCGGGGTTATGGGTGAAGCATATGTGGGAAGAAAGAGTCTGCAAACAGCAGAGCGGAGGTGTTATCTTAACCCAGAGTGTCAGCTCCCTGTGAGCTACAGGCGGGTCACAGTCGCACCTCTGTGTGGTACACATGAACTCAGTGACTTACAGTTTGCTGTAGTCTCTTTAGCTCTGAGTCGCTGTGTCCTATTTTTATATATTTCTACTTCAATGTATTCCTTTCACTGTATTTATACCCGTCTGTAAGCAGTGCTACAGGCTACACTGAAATAATAAATTCTCCACACCAACCATAACTGTAAACCTGAAATGGAAGTGTATTTTTATGCTTGGGGTTTTCCTGGCTCTGAACGAGCCTTTCAGGGGCGATGACACACATAAGCACAACTATTACACATACTATAAAGGCAGTGAGCGTGTTAGCTTGTTAGCTCCCTGTCCGGCTGCTTGTTGAAAACTGTTATGTGTAAATAACAGTTTTTAAAGCAGAATTTCTTACAAATTCTGATGATTTTCATTTGGCTTTTCTTAAAGTCTCTCCGGGGGAAGCAAAACAAACCAAAAGTCAGTGTGGAGACACCCATCGAGAGCTTCGACAGGTGAAGTGATAGCACATCACAGTGGTTATTTCATTTCAAAAGCAGCTGTCGCAGTCGAGGTGTTGGAACCAGGAGTAATGTCCAGCGTCGGTGTCTGAACAACTCTGACAATCTCCCGGTGAATGTGTCAGAGCGTCTACGAGGCGACAGCTGTTGCTGGTGCACACTGAGCTCTAGGATTATTTGAGCCACAGCAATAAATATGTGAGTGTCAGAGTGGAGCGATGATTGAAGGGTGTGGACCGTCAGGTGCTGAGAAACCCTGAGCCCTGGCTATTTTGACCTGCACCTAAACATTGCTGCTGGTCACGTACACCGGTTTGTGGCTGCGTTATTCCCTGATGGCGGGATAATGTGCCCGGGTACATTGCTCAGGAGTGATCTGGAGAACATGACTAAAAGGTGAACGTGTTCACGCGGCGTCCAGATTTCCCAGAGCTCTATCCGATTGAGCATCTGTCGGATTCTGGGAAAACAAGTTGTGGGTGAAAGTGCACCCTGGTCTGAAAATGTAGGTAGAAATGAGACCTTTAATATTCTGAAACTCGTTTTACCAGCCACCTATCACACATGGTGATATGACCCTGAAGGTTTACCCAAAATGTACTTTCCGAAGTTTTCTCCAGTTAATAATCAGAACCAAATCGAACATCGCCGGTACCAGCACTTATTTCTCTTCCTCTACGGCACAGCCATTAAATTTCCTGTTGAAGACACTGTATGATATATCCCGTGATAGAAATGAAATGGATTTGCTTACAGGTTTTAACAGAGGCTTTTTAACAAGTTACGAGGGCTCAAAAAATGCCCAATCTATCCACCACCCGTGTACTTTGAGGACATGAGAAATTTTACATGGCTTCATTAAATATGTTGAAGTAACTGGACAAGAAATCAGCTGATTCTGAAGCGATCAGAGGGCAACTTTTCTTCCATTTGATGATGTTTGTATTGAGCGATCCACGATGAAACCATGATGTGGAGACAGCGAGCTGTTTGTGTGCTGTTTGTTGACGCAGCTCGCTGACTTCCTGTATTCTTGTCCTCGCATTAGATTACCAGGAAAGCCACTGTTAACCTTTCGTTAAGTGAAAGTAACCGGTATCTGAAAAATAAAGGAAGAGAGCCACGACTGCCTGGCTGTTTCTTTTTGGCGGCCTTGGCTGGTGTGGCCGCAGGTCTGAAGATAAGCAGAAACACATTCATGATCTGAAACTACAGAATCAACTTGATTTACTGATGTTTCAGTGCCTGGGCATTCTCCACTGATGGCCTGCAACAATTTTGTGCACCACCGCATACGTGACGGTGTTTTTTGTGTTTCAGGTGTTCCAGGAGGAGATGGGCGTGGTCAAATCCTACAACCTGAAGCCCGGAGGAGACAAAATCCCCGTCACCAAGCAGAACAGGAAGGGTGAGCCCACACCGGCAGTCACCGTTGGCACTAATTCACCTGCAAGTCAACAAATATTCATTCATTTCAGAGCATTTTATACCTGTATGAACCTGCATCCTTAACCGCAGTGCAGTATTGGTACCTTTAATTGAGGATGAACTGCACTGCAAAACTGTACTGCATATGGATACTGACCTTCTGAAGTATGAAATAGAAAGTGTGATCAAAAACACACATCAAGTGTACCTCATTTTAATCTGGCTGGACTCTGTTTTACGATCGAGTCCTTCATCCCTGGACCATTTTCACTCTTCTGCTATTTTTCCATCGCTCTCTAAAAGTTCTGACCTTCCAGAGTGGAGTGGAATATCCTCGGGACATGTCCAGTACACATTTCTGCTGCTACAGCTGCTGGACGCTACACAAACTGTTGTTACAAAGTGCTTTACAAAGTACAAAACATGCAGGTTGATTGCAAAATCAAGTAAAATAATACAGTTCAACACATAAGCTACAAAATCATTTGAACTGAGGTGTATTAGAGCAAGAAGGCAGATCATTATAATCACATGAGGTCAATAACGGCTCTCTGATAAACCTTTGTTGATGACGCTCATCGGGTTTCTTTAGTTCATTACCTGTCAGCAAAGTCACCTTTAGGTGCCTCTCTGGAGCTTTGCCTGAAGATCTCGGGCTGTCCTGTCAGCATAAGAGGTCTTGTTCTAGTTGAAAGCCAGGCATCTGAGTTGGAGTCATTTCAGAGAATTTTAGTTGAGGCAAGTGAAAAGACTTTTGGAATCATCAAGACATGAGATGATGGCAATAACCAATAACTATTGGTTTGAACCAGTGACTCAAATGATTCAAAAGTGGGCTAGAACAGGTCGGAGGCAACACCCCTCTCCTGTTCGCTGATTGTAACAGTGTGTTTTGTGACTGTGCTCTTCTCTGTGGCTAACGGACCAATAACAGCACAGGCAAGAGTGACTCACATTTCCCAGAGTCTTAAAAAAAAAAGCCTCCATCTGGCAGCAGATGCTCTCTGCAGGTAGACGGGCCGTCTGCAGCTCCCTGCGGTCTTCATGATCCCACAGAAAACTGCAGTGGCAAATCACAGGGGAACCATTACTGTTGGCAGCAAATTCAGTAGATGCTGAGACCATCACTGGATAAGCATGCAGCATAAGAAGCTGG
The DNA here is from genome assembly GCA_015107715.1 of Tylochromis polylepis. NCBI lineage: Eukaryota > Metazoa > Chordata > Actinopteri > Cichliformes > Cichlidae > Tylochromis > Tylochromis polylepis. Next base: position 13,080 of record VVHJ01019860.1, read on the forward strand.
ATGCAAAGTCAGCGGATCAGCTCAGGTGAGCGTTCGCTGAATAGCTGGAAAGAAATTTCAGCGTTGGGCTGAAACACTCAGCAGTCCCTGAACTTCATTTAATGCAGTCAGTTAGTGACGAAATTGTTCCGGTGTGAAATCAGCTCTGTGATCCAACAGAAAAATGCCAGGAAGTCCCTCGTGCATGCTGATCATTCTGAGCTGATTAATGTAAAGAGAGCTACTGTCCTGCGGTCTTTAACAGTCTCGAGTGTGTAACTGTGAGGAACACCTTTATTGCTCCTTCTGTGCTCTTTAACTTCATGTGAGCAGTGAAACCTGGCTCTGCTCAAACGCCTCTTTGTTCCTCCTAGGGGGATAAAGTCCAGCTGCGCACATCAACTCTGTTTCTCTTATTAAACTTGATTTTCCACCCAGTGGCTCTTGTTGGGGTCCAGGTCCACTCGCTACCAGCATCCCCCTCACCGTGTTTGCTGAACGGCGCAGCCAAGACTCAAGGGCAAATGTTCGTAATGGAAATCAAACAGGTTTTTCTCTTTCCACAGAATATGTCCAGCTCTATGTCGACTTCCTGCTGAATAAATCCATTTATAAACAGTTTGCTGCCTTCTACCACGGCTTCCACAGTGTGTGCGCTTCGGACGCACTCATGGTGAGTCTGCAGTTGTGGGTTTGTTCATTACTTTGTTTCTAAAGCATGCTACGAAATGTGTTATTTAAGGACATTACCAATATGTTTTTCCATTTCTTCTTAAGACTGTCCTTTTCTGAAGTATTTCTTAACATAGACTCTTACACAAAGACACCCATCCATTCCCTTCCACCTGGTCACGGCACCTTTAAAATATTTCTCAGTCACATTTTGAACATTCAAATTAAACTTGAGGGAGACAGATGTGGACAAACTGCACACTCCAGTGAAGGGCTTCTTAAAATACTGGTTGGTTTCGAGATAAACTAAGTATAAATTCAAATAGTGCCAGTCATGTAGGATTTATCGCTTCCTGAGCAGCAACCGTGAAGGAAAGAAAACCCTCGTGGGTTGAATTTTTTTTTTTGTGTGTGTGTGTTAGTGGGCCGTTTTAGATTATGGAGCCAAACGCATGGTCTTTCTTACAGTTAGAGATAAAGCTGCCCAGTTCGACCTCCGTTTATCAGCCGAGTCTGAATCTGGGTCAGACAAACGACGAGCCAGTCGAACTGTAAAGAGTAAAGTGGCAGCAAGTCTCAGTCTCGCTGATAACAACTAGCTCCACTGGCCTGCTTCTTCTGCTTATATCAGTTTGGAAAAAAACAGCATGCCTAACATGTTCGTGTGCTTTTCCAGGAATGTTTCTATAGTGGTTTTGATCTTTTATGATTAGTTTAATGATATGTAAATTTAAATTTTAAAAGAATTACATAGTTTACAGAACTCAGTCACTTCTATATTGGCTTCCCTTCATTGGCTCCCTGTTAAATCCAGAATTCAAAATCCTGCTCCTCACATACAAGGTCTTAAATAATCAGGCTCCATCTTATCTTAATGACCTTGTAGTACCATATCACCCTATTAGAGCACTTCGCTCTCACACTGCAGGCTTACTTGCTGTTCCTAGAGTATTTAAAAGTAGAATGGGAGGCAGAGCCTTCAGTTTTCAGGCCCCTCTTCTGTGGAACCAGCTTCCAGTTTGGATTCAGGAGACAGACACTATCTCTACTTTCAAGATTAGGCTTCAAACTTTCCTTTTTGCTAAAGCATATATTTAGGGCTGGACCAGGTGACCCTGAATCCTCACTTAGTTATGCTGCAATAGACGTAGGCTGCCGGGGGATTCCCATGATGCACTGGGTGTTTCTTTTCCAGTCACCTTTCTCACTCACTATGTGTTCATAGACCTCTCTGCAT
>VVHJ01019867.1:2892-19179 GCA_015107715.1 Tylochromis polylepis
TGTCTTTTTCAAGCTTTCCCGAGGCGCGACCACAGAAGAATCTATTTAATTAGTTGGTCTCATCATGGTGCACATCTATACTGTACGGAAGCACTGTCCTCAGTGCCCTCCTCTCTTTTTACTCTCTGTTCTTCTCCTTTTTAAACGTACAGATTCTAGCCTCCCACTGGTACCTCCACGAGTCCTCTTACTCTCCTCACCTGCATTTTAACACCAAAAAGCCAAATGTTAAGAAAGCTAATGTTTTTGCATTCCACTGTCTTCTCACGAGGCAGAAAAATTTCACGCAGTTCCCTGGTCCTTCATTTGATAAGCTTTTTAAGAAGCTCAGTCACTCTTCCCTCAGTTGCAGTTACATCTCAGGCCCTTTTCATTGTGGAGATAATTCTGCATAGATTTAAGTGTGCAATATAAGTAATGTATTGTCACTGCAAATTACAGCTTTTCAATGAAAAGAAATGACCATTTTGCTGGCTAAAATGGATTCCAAGCTCAGAACTTGACCATACACGGCCAATCAAGGCCGGGAATTGCAGCTAGATAAATGATTGTCCCACAGTCTCTCTGTTTGCAAACCACTTCAAATTGAATAAATGGTAATTTCAGCTTTTGTATGTACTCTGTTTAAATTTACACACAGTTAATGCACTTACCGTTCATGCACGTCTGGGCTTGTGTTTTTATTCTCTCCCCTAAGTTGGTTAAGGTTTTTGTGGCTTCTAACAAACTCCGCTGAGGATGCCCTTGTGTGTTATGTGTATCCCCCTCCTTTGGGTCTCCTCTCTGCCTGTTCCAGCTACCCAACCCACCAGTTTAATCTCAATTACATCCCGACATCCCTCCTGCCCCGAAACTCTGCGGCATGGCTTATATCTTCCCTCCATGATGAATAGCACAGGGCTGAATGTTTAGCTGAGCAGTTAATCGATCAATAAGAAAAGGGTCTACTAATGGATGTGCTTTGTTTCACTGGATGAAGGGGTGGGTGCGCTTGTTCTCTTCATGATTACTGGTTAGGACATATCTCCACTCAAAAAAAAAAAATACTACTTATAAAATACTACTAAAAATACTCAGCACATGTGTTAAACACAAATGCAACATTTAGTTACATCTGATAAGGCATTTGCACAAAGTAAAATATTTTAATCTTTTTCTGTATTTCCTCTATAAATTGACCTTTACACTTTTTATGTTTGTATTATATATAAACTTTATAAAGGGGGGGGGGGGTTCTTTTTTTTTTTCCCCCTTTTTAAAAAAAAAAATATTGTGATATTAAATTACACCAACGATGTTCGGTCAAGTATATCGTGATAGTGCAGTACTGCTAAAAACACAAGGCCTCATGAAAGGTTCAGTTCAGTTCACTACAGCAGTCATCTGAAAATGCTTTAAACTGTGAAGTACAGAACCTAAAATATTAGAGAGAACCTCAGCAATCAAGTGGTCATCTATGAGCAAGCACTTGGCATTTGTGGGAACGAAGAAATCCCTTTTAACAGGAAGAGGCTAAGCCATCTGCATAGTTCAGTTGAGGGTGAGGAGAAAGAGAAGAGAAAATAGGCGAGAATGGAAAAGTATGAAAAGTCCCCCAGCTGCCTGACCCTGTAGCAGTATAACTAAGGGATGGTTCAGGGCCATGGTGGGATGATGATTTAGCACAACAGGCAATGTAAGACCTGCAGTTAACTCGTTAATGCCTAGTCTGTCACATTTAATACATGAGTGTTTGTCAGTTTTTGAGACTTCTGCATCATCAGTGTGATATTTTATCCCCTCCTAAAAGAAAACCCTAAATCAATTGTAAAATAATTTTTTAAACAATAAATTGTTTAAAAAATTATTGTTTAAAAATAAATAAATAAAATAAATGACAATAAATAAATTTAAAAAAATCTGTATGTCACAGATATGATACAAATTAAAACTCATATATGCAAATTCTTATTTAATTTTTTTTTTTATTGTCAGAGGTTCAATAAACACTACGTTTTCAATTTTCTGGCAATTATATAATAGTTCAGACTTAAAGGTTGAGAATTTTTGACTGGACTTTCATATAGACTTCATTCTGCATCGTTTCCTGTTCGGTGAGATGCAATGCAAAAACTAAATAATCAATGTCCCCATCTTTTATATGTCTTTGACGACTGTCAGGCAAACATTTTTCTTTTAAATTCAATATTAGTTTCTCTAGAGGGAATCAGAATCACTTTATTTTCCTGAAGAGAAAGTTGCAGTGATCTGTTGTCATTTTGAATTTATGTTCTTATTTCTCAGCCCTGTAGCATACTGGCAACCTGTCCAGGGTGTATCCTGCCTTTTGCCCCGTGACAGCTGGGATAGGCACCAGCACTTCATGACCCTGAATTGGATAAGCAGAACAAAATAGGTGGATGGATGGATGCTGCTTTCTAGTCGGCGTTAGGAAGAGCTTTTGCACCTAGTGTGATTCCAGCTTCACAGGGTGTATCAAAAAGAGTCATCCGATTTCTAACGTACTGTTAGAATGAAGGGATTCACAAGTTTTACATGGTTGCTGGCTGTTTGAGCATTCCTTTACAATGACGGGGTTTGTAAAAGTGCCATCCCTTTACAAAAAAAAACAAAAAAAAAACGCTTACCGATTTGCATAACAACAGCAGTGATTGGACTGACTCCAGAGTTGCTTGCAAAACTGCTGTGCGTACAAAGGGCGACACATTGAACATTGTGAACATTGTAGGTTTTGTATGTAAAACTTTATATTCAGCCACGTATTTCAAAATTTACCGCAATTTTCTATGACCATTACTTAATTTTTTTTTTTTTTAAATAGCCTTTTACAGTAGGATGATTCTTTTTCATACACCCTGTATATAGAAACGCTTGTGGAATGAATGTCTCTTAATAAGCGTTATGTATTTTAGGTTCGTTATTATGATGCTCAATTCTTACGAGAGCTCATTTATCAGTTTACCTAAGTGAGAGGCAGGTTTTCTCTTGGATTGGGACGTTTTGCATTGGGAATTCTGGTTAGTTTGTTTTGATGGTGTAACATCTGCTTTTTCTCTGAGCTTCAAGCTGGCCAGGAAGTTTTTGTTCAGTCTTTCTGCATGTCTTAATTTCACCTTTCTGTGTACCTTCCCACCAGAGAACATCAAATAGGGATTAAAGGTGCTTTTAATAAGTTCAGTTTATGCTTTTCAAGTAAATCTCCATGCTCCTTTTTCATGAGCCTGGGCCTTCCTTGTGGTTATGTCTATATTAAGCTGTCCAAATACAGTATGATTTGCATCCACATTAGTGTTTTCACGGAGATTTATGCCTCCGTGAAAGTAACAGTGACAGCCGTGTCCAGAGGAATTACGTTTTTGGGTTGTCCATTCGTCTTTCTCAGGTATGCAAAAAAAAAAAAAATTGCCAATTTTACACAAACGTTGGCTTTGGCTTCACTTATACTGTAAATCCTCCCCCTCCCTCTCACCTCTACCCTAATTCCCTAATTGTCCTGCATTTATTGTTCTCATTTGTCACTATTGCAAAAAGGGGAAAAAAAAAGAAAAGGTCACGCTACAACGACCATATGACAGGCAGTGGCATCATAACAGAAAACATCGAGGACATCTTTTGAAATTTGGAAAAATTTGGCTGGGAAATAACCTCAGAGAACATTTTAGAGGAGATTCAAGACTTTCTTCATCAGTCCACTCATCCCCTGATCGTTACTGGGCTGATTTTGAGTCATTACTATGTGAAAGTTCCGTTTAGCCTATCCACACTGTTACACCACGCTGGCGCTTTTCAGATTTACTCTGGGGATGGCTTTGTGAGAGCTCAGTTTTCAGGTGGATAAAAATGCTGATTTAATTTAGACAAAGTGGTTAAACAGAGTAAAGATGTTTACGATTTTAACCATCTTAATTTCGACGTAGCTAACCATCAGTACCTCTCCTCTCCCTCCTCCCACAGCTCCCTGCTTTTGTATCCTGTCCCCCACACCCGCCTGCCTCCTTTTCCCTTTACACAGTGCATCATTTGAAGAGGTGAGGCTGTTGAGCGCTTGGAGGAATAAAAGTGATTTATGAATAGGGCCAACCTACCTGGGTGCTGGAGGGAGAAGCCAGTGGCAGTCAGCTTCTCTGATCCAGTAGCCCATTGTTCCCTTCAGCCTCACTGCAGGGGAAGTTCCTCTGCCTCTGATCTTTTACCGTGGCTTACCGGTGCCACATTTTTATTTATTTATTTATTTATTTTAATTTTTTTTTTTACCAATAAGTGACTCACAAACTCCACAGATAGCTTTGCACAAATGCCTGTGATCCACGGCCATTTTCTCATCCTCAATTTATAGCTTATGATCTCCATTTACCTACAAGGAGGGATGCAAATAACCCATGCACTCTGCATAGGTTTTATTGTTGTGCTTGGCCTAACCTAACAACAGTTAGACTTTTCTGATTTTAAAGTGTTTATATCTATGGATTGTAAAGGTTAATACAGGTGAGAACAACCAGCTGCATCAGAAAATTAGGCTTACCCTGACTAATAAAATAAAGAGCGCTTCCATAGACACAAAGGAGGATTTAGCAGTTGAGAACAGTGTGAAAACTTTGTCACAAACTTTGCAGACTTATTACATAATGATATTGGTCATATAATGTGGTAAAAATTGGGGATCTTTTTTAGACACAGTGATGCATCTATTACTGTTTTCAGATTTATCTGCCATTTGCCATGTCAAATCACATGTACACAGTAATATTAGATCATTCCTCCTTGTGGGATGTTGGTGGAAATGAACCTATTTACAGGTGGGCGGCTCGGTTCATTAAAAGATAAATCAGCACTGCGATATTTCAAATTAAACCTAGGAATCCACACCACGTACACCGTGTACCTTGATTTCAGCTGCTGCTCCTGTATTTTGTAATTATTTAGGCCTTTGTTTTATTTTATTCCCTTGTTTGTCCATTTAGGCTCTGCATTGTGTCGCTGTATTCTATTCAATAGTTAAGTTACTGAAGTGAGAAACCATCAAAGATGTAGTGCAGTGACTGGTTCATGCAGCGAGCCTGGGTACCACTTTGCTGCAGCATGCACTGTGAGTTACTTGAAAAGTCTCCCAATTGTCCACCTCTCTATGAGCTGGGACCACTCCAACAGATCAGCCAGAGGACACGCTGATACAAGCCCCAATCCCCCTATGACCAATCAGAACGCCCACACTTCCTCCTAGGGTTGGGCCAGCAGTGGCTCTGAGCCAATAGATAAGCTCAGCCATGCTGTAATGCTCTGTCTGTCCTGTGGCATGCTGAAACATTGAGTCCTGGCTGCTATGTTGCTATAGCACATGCAGGGAGAGGGAGGGTTGGGGGTAGTGGAGGGAGGGAAGAAGGGATGGATGGATGGATGGATGGATGGATAGAGGGGGAAGAGAAGAAATGAGGGAGGGAGGGAGATAGAGGTACAGCCCATACGGAAGGGACTCAAGGACATAAAGAGCTTTTGGGAAAGTGACTATAGCATGCAAAGAGAAATGCTTGCATTGTGAAGCCATTGTACTAACTGATGGCATTTTTTCCCCCTTTTGCCCACTTGCCAAACCTAGAAAGAGCAGGATTTATTTGTGGCACTTTAAGTGCCTCAGCAATGCAGGTAATAAATATGACAGAGCAAGGTGATATACTTTCACAGCACAGCTGTCAGACATCTTTAATACTGTCTCCACCACTTAAAAAACTAGTGTAGTTTATCTATTTACTTGATGTATTGGAATAAGTAATAGAATTTATTTGTGCATTAGGTGACACTTTAACGTCAGTGATTTCACATTGGTTTGTGTTTTTAGGAAACACTGAGTTTTGCTGCTTGTTTCATAGTTTAGTGAACGCATGTAAAACATTACTGTAACAGTTCAATATTGCTAAATATAGTTTCGCACCCCACGAAACTAAAGAAAACGTGCCGGTATGTAACATTTTATGCAGCTGGTTACTTGCTGTCAGGTATGTTTTCGGTTCTGCTTTATATATATATATATATTGCTGCGTTTTTGTTGTTGTTGTTGTTGTTGTTGTTGTTTTTTGTTTTTGTTTTTTTAGCAAGGATACACAAAAACTATCAAGTCAAATTTCATAAAACTTGGTAAAGAGGTGAAGCATCAGCAAAGTAAGCTGATATTAAATTTTTGATGCAGCTTCAAATTGCCTTTTTTTTACTGTTTAATAGGACATTGGGTTAATTTATGTTAATATCTTCCTGCCCTCTGATAACTGAGTGAGGTTTTCAGAGAGCCAGAGTTACACAGATAACCAAACATTTTAAATTTCTTAAACTTTGTCATTTATCAAAATACTGCTAGTATCATACAGTGAATATCATTATCATCATCCTAGATTATGGTTGGGAATGCAATAATATTTTTTAGGATTCAAATTCATATCCCTGAGACCAGTACTGAGTATTGGTGTCTTAAGAGAGATGTAATTATTACGTGTGGTTAAATGTGCTCTGTCTTTGCTTACCGTTCCATATCCATTTAATGTATACAATTTTTTTTCTTTTTTCTTTGTGGGTATTTGTAATCTTAATGTACTCTGAGGGACACATTCAGGTCAGTGTTCAGATCAAAACGAAGCTTAGCTGTTGAATAATGCAGGCCATGTTACCTTGGTAACCCGTATGGACACTGAAGTCAATGGCTCCATGTAAATGCAGCATGACAGGTTAGACGGGATAAGAAGTTCTGTTAGTTTATGCCTCCTGGTGTGTTTGTGCATGTGGCTGTGTGGATACTTGCGTGATGCTTGCATGCTCAAGAAAATTGGCTTTCATTTTGTGGAGGGGGTGGAGGGGGGAATTATTGGGATTAGGCAGAGTAGCCTATGTGGAAAATTGCTGTAGAAAACCTTCATTGCAGTATCTGTGCAATGAATCATGAGTCTGGATCTGTGGGGAATCTGTTGACGTTTCCGTGCTGTATGTGTGTAATGTACAGTACATTCATATAAGCTCTGTTTCCCCTCCATTAACAAGTTGGCTGTTAGACATTTTCTCTGCTACTGTGGAACATATGGCCTGTTGTCTCAGTGCTTAGAGAAGGCAGTAGCTGATACAATGTCCTTTGATCTCCATTATTTTCCACTGCAAACAATAGATTGTAATTACCAAACTCCTCCTTCAGCCACAGCGTCGTCTTCTGCTTATGTGCCTATAAGTAAAAATGCCAAAGAAGTCAGACTCATCTGCTGCAGCACTGCAGTTTGTTTGTGTCACTTTGGATCTGCTCTGCCAATTACTGTGGTAGAAAAATTGATGGCGCGTTGTCATCATTTTGCCATCATGCTTGAGGGGTAATGCTGTCAGGTTTCCACTAATACAGCTTAAACCATAGAGAAATGAGTGTTTCAGGGGAAATGTGGGGCTTATGTATTTGTGACATGGTTGTAGGCATAAAAAGGTGGGAGGTGAGGTCAGGAGTCAGGAGTGATTTAAGGTGCTAGATTTTCCCTGAGCCTGTAGATCATGGGGGCCTCTCAGACTGTCCTCCCATACAGTGACAGTGGCCGGCTGATGAGTGGCTGTCGATTGTAGGACTTGCAGAGTGGCTGAATTCTCCACTGCTCTGCAGAACTCATAGCCAGTCACTCGTTTCTATTTACTGCTTTGAGCTTGTATCTGGAAAGACTTGTAGTTAATTTTACCAAGCAGGAGTATGGCTAAGTTTTGGTTCAAAGTAAGTGTGAAATGAGCTTTATAATTAAAGCATGGCCAGTATCTCAGTCACAGCAACATAATTGCTAATCAGGAATGAAACACTGGCCTCGCACATTGTGCAGTGTAGATGCTGCTGAGTGAGAGAGCTTTAACCTAAACATCTGAGAAGCATTCAAATGGCAGTGATGTGGTGGCATGACACAGAATGTTGAGGGCCCCTGGAAACCACTGGTCAACTAGAGAAAAACGTGCATTCACTGACCGCATAGTGAGTAGTTGTTGACAGTTGCTAGCACGAAACAAAAACTTCCTACGTTCACTTTTGTCGTTAGCAGATTGATGCAGTTTCTTGTAGACTGCATTGAAAACGTCCACTTGTCTGCAAAACACTCTCAAACTAGTCGCTGAGCATTAGTGAAACTGTGAGAAGTGCAACACAAACCGTAAACGGAGACTGTTCACTTTCAACATCACACTTGCTAGTGAGAAAAGCAATCACAAGGAGGGTTATGATGCAGCACCCACTTTGTGGCTGATTTCACCTAGCGACAGCCAGCAACCACTTGCCAGCCAGTTGGAGAATATGCTTTATTAACTAGTAACCACCAGATGCCAGGTGGGGCTCCAATCAATCTGTAGGCCTGGGTGATTGAGGCCTAACACAAACAAGTTAAAGGCGCAAGAGGGAGTTGTTGTTTTCAAGGTTTATTATACTTCTATGTCAATATAACCAACTATGTTAGAGATGCACCAATATATCGGCCAAATATCAGCATTGACTGTTATACTTGTTTAAAACATATGTACCATCCTGGATTTTCATATTCAGTAAATCCTTTAAAAAATACAATCACTTTACTAAAAGTAGAGAACCTTGTATACCAAATGAAATAAAAATATTAGACTTTATTTACTGTGGAAAATATTGACGATGACATGCCATCCTATCCTACATGTAGGCCCAAAACCATGATCCTAACACCATGCTTTTCATAGATGGTATAAGAATCTTCTGGTGGAATGCAATGGTATTATCATTCCCAAATCTGTTTTAGGATTCAAAATGTAATGGTTTATACATTCGCTTGAAAAGTGAAAGATCCATGGTTCGATCTCAGCAGGAGACACAACTCCCTCTGGGGTTGCTCAAAGAAGGGCAAAAATCTGCCAAATTAAACATGTGGAGCTTCCTGATGTGGCTACCCCTTGTGAATAAAGGAGCAGCTGAAAGTAGCTTCTAACTGTTTTAAACAGAATTATAGATTCATTGACATGTCAAAGGGTTTGGTTATTGAATCCTCATCAATGAGTCCTTTCTTCACCATATTGCATCCTACTTGTGACTTTTTCTGCAGACCCAGATTTGGGGGGGTCAGCTTTATATCATTTCCATTTTATAGACTTTTAACAAGCCACTTCTAATATTTTCACCAGACATTTATCCCTATGCAGAATGGGGCTATTTGTAAAATTACATAAGGCACAGAAAAGTTACAGAAACATATTTAATTTTTTTATTTTTTTTTAAGCACAGTGCATACTGTTTGTGTGATTTGTTTTAGCTATTCTGATGTTTCTCCAAGTACTAACATTCATGCATTCTCTCTCCAGCACTCTTTTTACTTGAGTTTTTGCTTTATCGCAGGCGGGATTAAAGTAAACATATAATTACATTATTCCAGCAAAATTCCTTCCACGTCCAAAAATTAGTGGGCTGGGGGTTCTTCCATATGATTTGCCAGTCACTTTTTTATATTTCAATATTGAGTTCTTGTTCCCAGCTTCCCTTTATAGATGCGGTTGAATTGTTAGTATTCATTAACAATCCATAATAAAATGATGGTCTAATTCTCATTGCACTTCCCTTATGTGCTTTATTCATTTAAATGATATAGTTTGCTTCCATTGAGGGCTATCAGAGGAAGTCCTGGCTACCAAGATCACATTTTTCCTTCATATTTTGGACAAATTATTAGGCTTCAAATGGTTTTCCACAATATTCCAATTTATTTCTTTGTTTTACAAACACATGGTTTTAGTAACATTTACATTTGTAATGGTTTATTGTTCCGCATTAAGTGGAATTAATTAACCTTTTTTTAAAACCTTTTTTTCATTGCATTCGTCAGTCAGTCAATCAGTAGGTTAACTTTTTTTTTTCTTCTCCCTGCTGTCCAAATGCTTGCACTAGTAATACACTGGAATCTGTTAGTTATGGTCCAGGTCTATCCAAACCTATAAGGGGAAAAAGTGGTGTTCAATAATTATATAGATGTTTTATAAGTAATGATGTTATTGAGCCATTCTCTGGTAAGTGTAAGTATGATTTAGATGTCTCTTTAGTCTAATATAATCTGCATGTCCTTGCTCCTTCTTTTATGTCATTCTTCCCTTGTTAAGTAAAAGGATGTGTATTATGACTATTATGGCTTGTGCAGCAATGAAAATGAGGCTTTTTCAAGGTGCTGAGGAGAATGAAGTGCAAAGGAAGAGGAGCATGGGAAAATAATTGGGTCATCTTGAACCAATGGGATATTAACGCGCCATTGGGCTTCTCTGACAGTCTTGCTGTCCCCCTTTTTTTTTTCTTTTCTTTTTTTCTCGATGACTTGCCATGAATCGGGGCACTCCGTATCACCAGGTGATTTACGGCTAATTAAAGCTAAGCCTTTATAGTCCACACCTACTGCCCAAATGGACAGAAAACTGAGCTGGAGATGTTTCAAAATGCATCTCTTGTCTCCTGCACAACCTTCAAGGCAGCGGCAATACTATAGCGATAACCAAAACATCAGAGAAATGCACCCCTTTCCTTCCTGGTTTATGCAAATAGTCTGTAATAAAAGCATGCTCACTCAGGGGCCTCAGGTAGAGGCAGGCAGGGGAAGGTCACATTGTGGGGAAAATTATTCTCTTCACGGCATGGTAATGAAAGCTTTTTTTTATCGAGCGGAGCCAGTTAGGTTCTTGTCCCTAGCTCTCTGCTGCACTGCTGGTCTGGACGCTACCTGTGTTTATTTACTCTGTCCACAGCAGGATGGCACATACCTGTGGGATGGTCATGACAAAGTGAACTTGTAACTAATTGCATCTGGGGGTGTGGCGTTGGCCGCGTTGAACTTTGAGGGTTATATTTGCATTTAGAATATCAGCTACTTGAATTACTGTAATTGAAGTTGCGCACATATGTGCACACATACAAGGCATTAGAAGCACGCAGCATAACAGTCAAGCAGTCTCCCTCAGTAAGCATGTTTTAACATCAGTGAAGTGGTTTTATGACTCTTCCCCCTACCAGCGGCTGTTGAGTTGGGGGGATCGAGCCTCTCACACATGATGAAGAGCAGCTCCCTGCTCGGAGTGGGAAGGGGAGAAGTGGGCTTCCATTTCAGCGGCAGTGTGCTGCAGCTGTGAATGATTTGTCAGGTAGTGGGTCCACTATTTCAAAGGACCTGAATATATTGATCTAGTCCTCAGTGAGCTGACACCTCATGTATCGTCTGAACTTGCCTCTTCTGGAAATGATATTCCAAGAAGGACTTGGGAGGGGGAAAGAATCCTACTGTAAGGTAGAAAGGAATGGTACCATTTCAGCCCTGTTGAGGCGGTTTAAAAAAGGCTGGGCAAATAAAAATTTTGACAAAATGCATTGAGCCAAAGGTTTGCTTATCAGCTTTTTCCAAACGCTTTACAGCTGTATTACATGGTCTTGATTGGCAGGTGCAGTTTGCACTTTTGTCATACAATCCATTAAATTTCCTTTACCTGATATGGATAAAAACAGATCTTTTTGTGTTCCTGAAACTGTTGGAAGCTTTGCAGAAATAGACTTTTTGCTGGGATTTTATTTCAATGCCAAGAATTACCTTTGATACAGAAACTTGGGTGAAGGTACTGGGACAGAGTTTTTGCAGCCACATTCTTTGGATCTGTATGTTTCAACCATATAAACACTGTAAGATTTGCGAGACTGATCATTTTCATTAATAGCTGCATAAAGCAATTTTATTTTCTTGAAGCAGGTGGCACCTTTTGGTGACTCATTTCCGATGCAGAATTGGGATCTTTTTCTTGGGCTTGAAGCCTTATTTAACAGGTGACGGTATGCCAAACACGTCTCCCACATCAGAGTAACCATATGTTTGTGCGCAGCCATTAATCTCAGACTGGATGTTGACTGTTCCTGTTCTGCCCTGTCCTACCTACGTTATTGTCCCCTGACTCTCACTTCCTGTTGTAATAACGGCTACTGACCACCACACAGATGGCTGTCAGCCAGGCGAGGGCGGCAGAAGGGCCCTGTCGACCCTCACACTCACACCAGCAATTGCGTGCACACACACTTCCACTGTCTTACATGCAGTGACAAATGCCAACACACACAAAGTTGAGGGCATCAGAGAGTGTCCCAGTCAATGACAAATAGCAGCCAGAGACAACAAGACCCAGTGTGGCATTCCTGAGGGACTCTTTGAGATCTCTCAGGGTGACCCAGTTTCATCACGTACCCCCTTATCCCCTATATGCTAGCATACCCTTTCCCATATTCACCCTAGCATTGTTTTATAATGTTCAGTCATCAGTTATCTGAATTATGTGAATGTTAACTCCCAGGTCAAGTCATTCTTCTGCTCAGTAAAACCTCTGCAGCCTGGGCTGGTCAGAATCGCTCTTTTCTCCTCTTTCCCTCCTCTCAACGTTCAACCTCATCAGCTAACACGCAGTTTCTCCTATACTGCCCTCAGTCGCCGCTAACACCACTCACCCCAGAGATAAAAACACAACTTAAATTTATTTCTTGGTTCTTAATTCAGTCTTTTTTTCTGCTTTTACAGCAAATAGCTTAACTGCATTGCAGCAGTGCCAGTATGGGGCATTAATATTAATGTCCGCCCATTTCACCCAGCGTGGCAGGGGAGCCTGTCAATCTAGACTTATATTGGAGGGGCTCCTTATGCCAGCGAACACCTGCCCCAGCGCTCAAGCGCCTGATTCGGACACCAGAAGGCGCCACTGTGCCCCTGTATTAAAGCTGGTGTGCATTCATTGGCTGGTTTTTCTATAGATGGTGGATATTTCCAGCCAATCAAGATTGTGCGAATGTTCTGCCAGTAGGAGTGAGAAAATTGGTAAGAACAGGGGCTTCATGTGGGACAGTTTTACCCTTGATTCTGGTGGGAACTTGTGATTTAGAAAAATGCATTGCATCCCTATGTAGCTGATTCTTCACCAAGGCCAAAAGAGTGTTGTTTTGAACCAGTGGGAACAAGTTTTGTGTTGCAGCTTCAGGCAATAATCTTATGTGGCAAAGTCTTTTCTTGAATGATTTGCTTGTTTAAGCCTCAATTCCTACCCAGCGGGTGGGCCACGGATGAAATTCCTCAGAAGTCCCCTATGAGATGTAAAATCTACAGTGTGTAAGCAAATACGTCTTTGTAACAAAGGGGACACGTTATGAATGTGAGATTAGGCAGAATGGGTGCGGTTGCTATCACATTTAAGCAGTGCTTCTCTGCATTAAGTGGTTGAAGATCGCTGCAAGCAATGCAGGTGTGTGTGTGTGTGTGTGTGTGTGTGTGTGTGTGTAAGGGTCTGTGCAATGAGAGGGAGAGAGAGAGAGAAAGAGCAAGGGAGACTGGGATCAGTGTGCTGCGCTGTTCATCACTGCAGCAGTACGCCAGCCCTGAATTTCTGTCCGTACAGAGGTGCTGACTGCCTGCCCCATGCCTCTCTGCTTTCCTCAAGAGGGTGTGCTGATGATGCTCTCTTTCATTATTCCAGTGGGAGGGAGGCGAGCTATAGGTTTAGCAAAAAGCCCCGCAGAGAACCAACCATCCTGTTCACATTTAGACCAAAAGCTTGCTAGATTATCGGTTTGAGCATTTTCACTGACCAGTGTCGACTGGCCTTTCCTGCCCTGTGCCCAAGCCCATTGCTTCATTTTACTGTTTGAGATCGTGTTTATCCTAAACAGCCCAGTGCACGCTGGTTAGTCATATCAAAGAGCCAGAGTCAAACTGGCCGTTTCTTTTTTGTCGCATTTTAAAGATATGCCCTGCATGCGTATTCAGGGTTAAACAAGGTCAGAAGTGTTCCCCCCAGCGCTGCTGCTGCTGCCTTAATGCTGACTGAAGGTACACTGTGTACCTAACTACAGACAAGATACAAGAAGAGTTCAGGGATGTGGCTTTTCTAAATTTTGTTTTATATTTCTTTGTATGTGAACAAAGTGAGGTAATGCACTGTTTGCACATTAAAAGCAGGAATGTGTCTCATTTGAGCATTTAGTATTTCTCTCTTCTGTATGCCCATGGGCTAGAGCAGGAATGAAGTTAGGGTCAAGAACAGAGAGATAATGAATGAGGTGAAATACATATTTAAGTAAAACTGCCATACTGTGAAACCTGCTTTGTTTAATTGGAAGAAGGCTGCTAAGACATTTAATTACAACACTGTTAATTACAACTTTTTAAGTAAAATCTACATATTTTGACTTCAGCGTAGATTTTTCTCTAATTTCATTTTCTGACTTCAATTTTCTCCTAGCTTTGTAGTTAATAAACAGTGGAAATATGTATGTGCTGTTCTGTCTTTCTTTAATGACACTGTGGGGAGTGACAGTCGGCCTTTCTTTCTTTTTTTTTTTTTATGCCAACTCTGACACTGTGACTCCTCCTCAGCCCTTCTCTCGTACATTTGCCTTTGCAGCCACATGTCTATGTGGCACACATCCTCTAAATGACCTTCAGTGACACAGAACGGGTTCTTGTCGACACACGGGACCACTTCTGTTTAACAGCTCTGTTTAAACAATAGATGTTTCTCCCTTCCCACCTCGTCAGTTTCTTTCCCAGGAGGAGACCTGAGTGAATGCAGCTAAATCTTGATTACCAAGTTGCCTTCCAATGATATGCGCTTTTGCGCATCATCAAGGGAAAAGTGACCGCCCTTTTTAAATGAAGAGTCTGTAGGGGGGACGGACACTCTCAGATAAGACGCAGCACTTGCACTGCTCAAAGCTTGATGTAAATAACACTGTGTTTGGTAAAGCAACTCCTCCCTAAGTTGATTTAGTATTCTTGTCGCCATGTGTGAAAATGGGATATGCCCTGCTGCAAAAAGAAAGGCTGTGTATTGGAGTGTGCTGTGTATAAGCGGCACAGTCGCTGTGACGTGTACGGCACAGCGACTGAGACATTCAGTCATGTTTTTGATTACATCAGAAAATTTATACCAAAATAACTTGATTGTCCTGACTTTTTGAAGGATTTTTTTTTCTTCTCATGCACCAAAGCCCAGAATCTAGCAAAGCACTGACTTCTCTCCCTCCCTTGTCGTCCTCCTCCTCCTCCTCCTCCTCTTCCTCCTCCTCCTCTGTGCAGTGCCATGCGTGTGCTGTTATCCAAACTGCCGAGGCCTTGGATCGTAGACGAGAAGAAGGACGACGGTTATACTGCACTGCACCTGGCCGCCCTCAACAACCACGTGGAGGTGGCTGAGCTTTTGGTGCACCAGGTAGCAACATTTGAATGCATACTTAATCACTTAACCTGGCAGCTATTTCTGTTATACATACTTTATAACAGCATGTCTACAGAGGCACCATTATCACTTTAAAAGAGCAGCAGAAGCAGGCTCCCTGTGTATCTACCTAGCAGATGTTGGGGAGTGTTGGACGCCAATGCTGTAGTTCCATGAAAATTTCAGAAAGTAGATTTGAATCTTGAGTCTATCCTGCCTCCGTAGACCACTGAAATGATTAAGCATGGGGATTTCTGTTTTGTCAGACCCTTTGAGATGTGTGAATGAAAAACGCATTTAAACAGTCATCTGTGTTAAGCATAGTAAAAAAGTTCACATTTTGCAATTATCCCAAAGCACTGAAGCAACCTGCACTCTTAGCTTTACCTGCCTGCAGACCATTAAAGCAGCTTCCACTGCACTCCCCTGCAGCCTGCAAGCTGTAGACCAGTTGAAGCTCCTATACATGCCTCTTTTTTCTTTTTTTTATTGAATCATACACTTCACTGGTCCTCCAGGAGTATTCTTTAGTGCTGCTGGGCCATCATATCTTCCTCCTCCTGCAATCATAAGTTCATGCTCTTTTTTTTCTTTTTCTTTTTTCTTTTCCTCACCGAGATTGCAGGTTTAGCTCCCTGAAGACTAACTCATACATGGGTTTACAGCAAAAGTCACCTGATCAAGCAGGAACTGGGTTAATGAGGATATGGTGCAAGGCAGTAACGTTGCTGCAACATTCCAGTGCATGAGTGTTCGCTGTGCAAGCTACCTTTCAGCAGGGACAGCTTTTTCCTCCCCAAGTTCCTGCATTGGGCTTGTTCGCAGTGATGGCTCAGCTTTCTATTCAAAAACTGCACCACAGTACGAGGTGCACTGCAGATTCCCAGCCAGCCAGTCAGCCAGTCTTATTACTTTGGGATTTCACACGCTGCCTGATCACAATGCTTATCTTCCCTCCACATCTCCTCAGCTGAGGTGTTTGCAATTGGAAATGACAATCACATGCAGCGTTATTGTAGGATGCCTTTTTTTTTTCTTTTTTTTTTTTCTCTCCCCCCACTAAGC
>VVHJ01019876.1:11036-28439 GCA_015107715.1 Tylochromis polylepis
GCAAATAGAGATTGTTTTTTTTTTTTTGTGTGGGGGGGGGGGGGGGGGGGGGGGGGGGGGGGGGGGGGGGGGTGGGTGTGTTTTCTGTTTGTGTGTACACAGCTTTGTGTTATTTTAAAGTTGCATGCATGGTATTGGTATGTATGCTGGTATCTGACCTTATATCTAAGCTTATTTAAAAATGACAAAGACGGCACACTTTGAAAGTCATGGTACAAAAATATGGTAGCTATTCCAACCTCCAAACTAAGTGTGTCACAGTTTTGAGTCAACACCATTGCTCGCCTGGTTTCCTGTACTGTATGAGCTATGTCAGTGTTGTTGTTGATTTGGGGGAATAACAGGTTTGGATTGCAAAATGTTAACGCTCAATTTCTTTTTGTCCTGTCTTCTGATTTTTCTGCCTCTATTCATTTTCGTCCATTTCTCTTCCTCCCTCCCCGCTTCGCCTCTTCTTCCCCCTCCCCTCCTTCCCACTGTGTTCCAGTGGGTACTCCTTACTACATGTCACCGGAGAGGATACATGAAAACGGCTACAACTTCAAATCTGACATCTGGTCGCTAGGATGCCTGCTCTATGAGGTAAACTGTGGGAATGTGTGCACACACTGTCACCTTGCACTTGAAGGTAGGAGTGACACGAGAACATATAGGCTGACACGTATAAACAACCCATTCTCGATCCATCATCGTGCATAAAGATGTATACACATACATTCAGTACCTGCACTTTTCCACAAGTAGTAATGTGAAAAATAAAAACATACACATGGACACTTTTCTTCTAGATGTTCTGTCACTTTTCTTGATCTCAGTTGTTTTCCTCTTCTCTCATTGTGGCTCGTCTGAGCGGAGGCCTTAAGACTTGCAGTTAAAGTTCTTTAGCCTGGGAAGCTGCTAAACATTGAAAGTCTGGTGAGTGAAGGGAACTGACATGGCCATGTGTTTTAGATAAAGCTTTCCAGTGACACTGACTAGTTTGATTAGTCAGGAGCAAACCACCACAGGGCGCTGCTGTAGACCACACTGAGTGGAGACAAGCCCAGGAGGAGCACACACAGAGGGAACAAAGAGAAAGGAGTGAGGAGCAGAACAATGATAGACATGGATGATAGCAGTCAATCTGACATTGCAGCTTGCCAGTGTTCCCGTGCACCACGGGCACACAGACACACACAGCCGTGCACAAAGTCAGAAACACACTGTCGGCTGAGGAAATGCCCACATTTTCCTCCCCTCGTCTCTCCCAACTCCCCTGAGTTGCTGATCATTTGGGCTGCATTTCAACGCACCAGTGACTACACCTTCTCTAAAGCGCCTCAGGCACAGAGGTGGAGAACGCGTAAGGAAGAAGTTTGAGCTCAGCTTGCAGGTCATGGTTGCTCAGAGACCACAGTCCTTCATGCTAATTAGCTCCCCACAATGCACTGCGGCAGTGCATGTCTGTGGTTGGTTGAAAGATGTGGATGCTGTAGGTCACATTCAGTTTCTCTTGTTTTTGTATTCTTTTGTGTGTGTGTATGAGATTGTTTACATGAAAGATGCTTCTGTTACTGTTAAGAAAAAACTGAATGCTGGGCTGCATGGGTTCTGGCACACTAACAACAGTCCCAGAGCCCTTTTCTAACTAGCCACTGTCTGTCCAGCAGCCAGTGAGTGTTAGTACATGCCCATTTGTTAAAACTTTAATTGTGCTGCATGTACTGCATCCCAGGCATTGATTGTTTTCCAGTTTTAGTTGGCACATGGTACTTTGATCTTTCATGCATTTCACTGGCGTCACAGTCTAGACTAAATACTGAGAAAGTAAGATGGAGACCCGAGATGAGGAGAATCTGGGAGTTTGCTCGAGAGCAAAAGTGAAAAATAGATGAGACTGTTTCTTTTTGAGTAAGTCAGAAGGCAAGGAATAAAGATCTAGGGTGAAAAAGTTTAGGAATCTATACATGAACAATATAGGAAGCTAGAGAAGGGTAAGGGAATAGGCAGAACAAGTCATAAGAGTGAGTGAAAAGAGAGGAGATGGAAGGCTTGAGAGATAGTGGGAGCAGAGGGGAAGAAGTGAAAGAGGAAAATATGAAAAAAAAAGAAGTGAGAGTAGGGTTATAGATTGCTGGAGCGAGGAGAAAGGTGGGGGATGCTCATTCAGAGAGAAAGTACTGTAGGTACAAGAGCAAAGACAGAACTCCAGCCATCAGGTCAAGGTGAGCCATGCAAGGTGCCTGTGGAGATAAAGATTTTACAACCTTATTGTTACCAGTGCAGTGCTCACCACGCCATGCATATTCTCTTTGAAGAACAGTCTCTCGCCTTCCACTTTTCTTAGTAAGAGGGCTCCACAGTGCATTCGTTGTCAGGAAACTTGCCTCTCTCCAAAACTCTCTTCTCCATTCCTCTTTGCTCACATCTTCTGCTTTCTCCGTATGCCTTCCTTTTCCTCACTTAACCTTCAGGCATAAGGAATTCACACAGAAATCCACGCCTGATCCCTTTGGTACTCATTGATTTCAGTACAATAGGAGTTGAGGATCGCGCTGGTTTTTGAGTGTGTGTGTCCATGAGTGTGTGTGTTTGTAACCCAGGGAGTTTGGTTCCTTCTGTGTGAAACGGCTCCATTTGAGAGAGCCTGCATTTTTCATTCTTGTGCCTGGGGGTTAAGTTAGGGTCCAGGGGGCTGCCCGTCAATACCTGGTCATTGTATCTGCGTCTATCTTCATCTCCCATTCTGTTTGATCCCCTTCTTGCTGTGTCCAACTTCATTACATCATCTGACCCTGCCCTGTGCCCTGTGCCCTTCGCCCAAACCCTCGACACCGTAGTAAACGGGGATGCTCAGCTCGGTTGTCTCCCACGGTGGCAACAAAAATAAGGAAAGTTTTGTCACATGGTCACGGGCCAGTCAATGAGACTGCTGTCTGCTAGTGCTCATTACAGTCAAAACCACCTCATACTTGAATTGGTAAGTCACACACAGAATGTGTTTCTTGTAAATTGGATTCATTTTGCGCACACACATACACGCACGCGCACACACATACTCTCACTGTAGGTCGCCTGCTTGTATAGATCTCTTGCGGTTGCTCTTTTTGGTCTTAAAGTTAGAGGAGGAGAATATCTTGAAAAGTTTTACTGGAATGTGTCTCCTTCCTGTATGGAGCTTAACCATCCATACCTCTGACTGTGCCCCATGTCTCATACCTCCTGCCTCATTCAGCTCCCTCCCCTCTTGTTTTGCTGTAGCTTTTACGAGGCCCAAAAATGCTGGGTTCTCTCAACAGCTGGCGTTTGCATGTGATAAGCTGTGGCTAGCCCTCTGTATATGGCAATAAAATTTAGATTTTTTTTTTTTTTTTAAAGGCTGGATGTCAGTCAGCTTTTTGTGTGTGTGTGTATTTTTATTAACATTAACATCCACATACCATTGATAACATATTGCTGTGCCAAACATTTTTTTGTTGTGAAACATGCTTCACTCTCAGCAAGACATTTGCTGTCTTTGTCATTTGCTGCATGAAAAAAAGTGGTCTGCCTGCTTATCTGTCAAATTTTATTAACAAAATATTATTTTTACATTTTAATCAGTGAGTTTTAGAGGTACTGATGAATTTTTATTAACCTTTGCACAAAGCCAACTCACCTGTCCATTCATTTCTTCACTGTGTCTCCTTTTTGTTTTATTGTGTTGCTGGCAGTTAGTGTGGGTGTACATATACATATACTTATGTCTAAAGGCAGCCCTGACATTGTGACATGAAACTAAATGAATGAGCACCAAACATTTCATGTTTCCTCACTAGTACTGCAGGCGTGTAGGTGCATATGTGAGAGAGGGAAAGAGAGAGGATGAAAACACACATGTTGGGTTAAAATTTAGGTTTTTATTTTGATACGATTTATGGTAGAATTGTATGTGTATTTATAACTGAGAATTTGCGGGAAGCTCTTTAGTCCCAGGCCGTAAAGGCTCTAGGGATAAAGGTGGTTGGGAGGGGGGGAGACGGGAGCCTCACGCAGCTCCCTTTAATTGGTGTACAGGGAGAGAAGCTGGAGAGCGAGCGTGTGAGATCAATGTTAATTAAACTGGAAGGCCCTATGCAGACCTTTTAGGGAGGGATGCTACCTATACATGACCTGGCTGGGGAGAGCTCAACCTGGCCAAATGAAGAGAACAAAGTGGGAAGTGTATCTCTGAACATTTGATGTGAGGCTTTTCTGTTAGTCTTTACTTTATGATAGACTTTCAAACAGCTGCTTGAGGGTTAAGACTTAGTTTAGAGTTAAGATATAAATCAGTTAAGGTTATGGTTTGCGTTCGGATTTCGCTGTGTAGTCGTGATGTTAAATTTCAGGATGGGGGGCTAGTAAATGTATCATGTCAGCGATGGTCCTCACAAATCTAGAAGCACAAACATACGTGTATGTGTGTTTGAGGGGATGTGCGTGTGTTCTGCCACCAGCAGCTCACACCCCTTAGACAGACAGCAGGCATGCGTGTGCATTGTATGTCTCTCGAATATCAATGAACCATACACACATACACACACAATCACACACACACACCAGGGGCTCAGGGGTCAGAGAGTGAGTCAATCATCTAAACCGTTACGACGACACAGTATGAAAAAAGGAGTGTGTGTGTGTTTGTGTGTATGTGTGTGGGTATGCATCTTTATGGTGTGTGTGTGTGTGTGTGTATGAGAGCAGGGGGCCAGCAGCTGTCAGGGGCTAGGAGCAGCAGGCACTAATGAAGCAGATGAATAGTGCAAAAACTCCCAAATACAAACAGGACAGTTGACATTTTTCATCTGTCAAAAGCAGAAGATGCATGAAAATACGACGGGGTCTTGTTTAACCCTTTGCATTCTGATGTCTGTAGTGGAGGTTTTCTTTTTTCTTTTTTTTTCTCCGTTTCTGTCTCTCCCTCTTTCTCGCTCGCTAATTGGGGAATCTGGATTTTTGGAAACTGCTAATTCTTACATAGATACCTCAAAATATACAAACTAAACTATGTACAGAAATGTGTATTTTTACATTTAGAAATTAATCAATAAATTATAATGACCTTTTACAGCAAGAAGTCTTTTTTTTGTATTTTCTTTTCTTTTCTTTTCTTTTCTTTTGTTTGTTTTGTTTTGTTGTTTTGTTTTCTTTTAACTTGGGAATGAACAGACTCTTGGGAAAGAAGCTGAGCCAGAGTGTGCCTAACACCTGCTAGCTTTGGCATTTTCAAGTATTGACTGTGGTTATTCAAAAGTGATTGGATTCTGAAATGAAAGGGCAAGATGTCCACTGACCTTGGTGGCAAATGACTCATAGGTTTACCAGCCTTGTTGGGCAGATGATTTATTTACAAGCTGCAATGAATGACTAATTAGATGGTAATTTAATTGCAGGTAGTGAGGTTTTGTCTATGGAACTGCATATTAAATAAAGGTCCCATCAATAACTATAGCATACTAGGTAATTAACATGTTGGAGTAATCCGTAACTTGTTGCCATCTGTATTAATGGCTTTTTAAATGAAGGTGTGTGTGTGTGTGTGTGTGTGTGTGTGTGTGTGTGTGTGTGTGTGTGTGTGTGTTGTGCTAAATGTTGGGAAGTAAACTAGTTAATCCATAGAAAAGAAGACAGACTTTTCTGCTAATGTGGAGTACCATCTATATGGAAAGGTGCTTTTGTGCAGAAGTCCAAAAATATTAATTGTTTTCGTTAATTCCACATACATGCTTGTGTTAACCAAAGATTTTTCTTGTGCATCAAAAACAGTTGTGTAATATTTAGAATCCCTCAGTACGTTTAGGGGTGGCATTCGAGCGCCTTTCGCCGTATCATTCAGTCGTTCTTATGTCCTGTGAATGCATATCTAATTTGAATTTTACTGTATGTGCATATGGATGCTTTTCCTTGCCTTAGTAACTACAGGATCAGATTTTAAATTGTGACTTTGTTAATAATAGAAGTGTATCATTGCTGACACACATGAATATTCAACACTATCAGCTACTAGTCTCGGCGATATTGCTTGGAGTAGAGGGAGAGAGGTGTTCAAAGACAATAGAGGGAGATTCTTTTTACTAAATGTTTTTTGTGACCAGTATTAATGTAATAATTAACATGACTGCATGATTGTAAACTCTGCTGCTGTCATCTTGATTTCCCATTGCAGGCCAAAATCTGGCTGATGGGAAACAACTTCTTTTATCTCTGCTCTATATTTGAAACATCTTTCATTGAAGACAGAAATGATTAAGCCAGCTACCTTTTTATGGGTGTATTAGAATCTCTGGGCATAGCCAGTTAGTGAGACGGTGTACACTAGGCAAGACTTTTTTTTTTTTACTTTACACGTTAGCTGATGAAGAGAGAAAAATAGTCTGCAAGAAAGCTGAAATAATCCAATGAGTTTCTTTCTCACTCACAGGAACGCAGCCATTTGTAAAGGAAGAAATGATAAGAAGTGTTATCCCGTTTTTCAGTAAAATCTATGTATATACTGTGTGACACTGGAAGGCCTCTTTTTTTCTTTTGCCTCAAACACATCCTCTGTTATTCGCCTCCTTTTTCTTTGTCGGTCCAATTCACACGGAAATATTTTTTTCTCAGTAGCTTCTCATTTTGTGGAAGGTGGTATATTCTCACTAACCTGCTGTACTCTGTATGGAAGAATTCCATTTGGATTCACGTATGGAGACTTTGTTCTCATCTGTTTTCACACTACCAATTAGCAGACTGTCAAACACACACTGTACTTTCTCCAAGGGACACCTGAAAAATGCTTCAAACAGTAATGTGTAATCTTCCCACTGATTGGCCTGCTCTTCTTACTAATTTACCATCACTCCACCTGTTTCAATGAATCCGAAGTTTGGAAACAAGGTCACATACTGGTCATTAGTTTTGTTACGGAAAACATAGCCAGCCTGCAGATGGCAAACAAATCGAAGAAGAAGAAGAGAGAAGTGTTTCTCACTTAAAAATCACTGAGATGTACAGCGGCCTTACACACAACAAATAGACTGTACATACTCATTTAACAGAGTATAAGATTGCCCAGGAATGATTATATTTTGATTGTGAGTTGCAGTAAGAGTACAATCTCCTATGTAATTTTTTTTTTTCTGTCTTTTTGGTGCATGAATGAAAAGAAAGCTCCAAGCACTTTTTCACACATATTAGTGATAATGACCAAGCACTTAGCAGACTGCTTATTTTTGAAAGCACTGAATCAGAAAAACAGTAAGCATTTGGCGGGTGCTTGTTATGCAAGTCTGCTGCAGGCTTCACCTTTCGCATGCACCTTTCTACAATAGGAAGTGAGTCAGTCACTGAGTCTGGGAAAAATGGCATGCGTCTTTCATTGTTCTTAGAAAGAGGATTCTTCACCTCCTTTCACTCACAAGCAAAGGTTTCCATACGCTTTTCGTTCTTCCTCCTCATTCCCATTTGCCCTGCCTCTGCTCAGCTTGCTTGCATTTGTTTTCTAGAAAATATACTTTTTTTTTTTTTTTTGCGTTTTCTTGCTGCTCCGCCAACCCGAAAAATTCTCTCGTCTGGCATTGCATTCTCAGCATTGCAGGAAAGTCCACCAAACTAGAGGAAGAAGCTTCCAATGGATTTGTTTTGTTTTGGTTCAGTTGAAGTTTAGATCGCCTCTCATTTAAAAAAAGAAAAAAGAAAAAAGAAAAGAAGGGAGGGGATGTACTGATTTGATGTGTACACAAAGCTCTACATATTGACTTGTTGTCTTTCTTTATTTTCTCCTGCACCCAATCCCTATAATAATCAATAGGATGCACCTCGGTAGCAGTGAACTGCAGAGTCTACTTTTAACACAGGGTGTAGTGCCGTCTGTGTGCCACCTGTTGAGAGCATGATTGGGTGTTTTACTTCCCGTTTTAACTTCACTCACTGACTGCTCTTGTCTTTTTTCCACTGTCTGTGCTTTAGATGGCAGCCTTACAGAGTCCATTCTATGGGGATAAGATGAACCTCTACTCACTTTGTAAGAAGATAGAACAGTGTGACTACCCCCCTCTTCCCTCAGATCACTATTCAGAGGAGGTAAGTACTAGTAGTGATATCAGTTGCCTTTTACTTCTCTGGAACAGAGTAAATATAGACTTGTTCAGTGTTTTTAAAGCACCCACAATAGTCTTTAATAAAAATCTTGGCAAAATCCCTTAAATGAACTGCTGTTTTAAGCAGAAATGGTTGGTCTCTTTCTCTTTATGCCAGTTTCCTGACTTTTACCTATATTGAATACTTCAATTGTATTTATATGCAAGTGAAATCCACCCGTCTGTCTGAGCTATAGTACAGGATGATATTACTCTGATCAGAAGACTGGCTATGATTTTTAGCCGTTTGAAAATTAAACGCACATATCAAAAGCATCTGGCCATGCTCGAGAGTGGGGTGAAACTAAATGGGCTAGAGTGTCATGTTTCCCTTACTTAAC
This sequence comes from Tylochromis polylepis, assembly GCA_015107715.1. Lineage (NCBI taxonomy): Eukaryota > Metazoa > Chordata > Actinopteri > Cichliformes > Cichlidae > Tylochromis > Tylochromis polylepis. The sequence goes on from VVHJ01019876.1 coordinate 19,495, forward strand.
GTTAAATCATCTGCCGTAATTCTGCGAAGACTTATCCATGCACAGAAATGTAATGCACTCGGGCTGCGGTTAAAGATCACCTTATTGCTGATTAGCGGTGACATGTGCATGAATCTGCGTGGCTTTCTGTTTGCATGCCCTCTTTGTGTGGGTGACTTTTTTTTCCCTCTCTGTTTCTTTTAAATGGATTTAGTCAAATGCTCATATGCAGACAAAACCTCAGACACTGACTCACAGGCATACGTGCAGATGTAGGTACTGGAACCTTTTTCCAGTGACTCTGTGCTGTGTTATTGGCACATTTATTAGATTTGCTTGATGGTTAACTGTTTAAAAAAAAAAAAAAAGTTTCCAAAAAGATGTCGCCTCATATTTGATTAAAGTCAAGGATACAATATGGTTTTATCATGTTTGAGGCCTTATACTATTTAAAAATATTGCAAAATTACATCACCTCGCAACTAACCTTTTGGCAAACCGCAGTGGTTTGGGTTTTGTTTTCTAGTTCAGATATGTTTAACAAACCCAGTATGAAGCACCATCAGTGTGTTTGTGAAACTTGCGTGACTTGTTGGGAACGTTACAGTGAACATCAAGTATGCATTTTAGTTTTGGCAGAGTTACGTCTTGTTTTTATTGCTTATTGGGTTTGTTGCCATGCGAAAATGAATAGAAACAACATGTCAAACATCATGTCTTAAACTTTTGGTTATGACTTTAAAGCATGCTGGTATTGTTTTATCTTTAATGCCCTCCAATCTGTAGTCAGTGTGTCTACATATACGGGCCCATAGCGGCTCATTTTAAATGGCTGGCTATCCCTGTTCATGTCTCCAGTGAAATAGTTTACCCTGCAGAGAGAGAGAGAGAGAGAGAGAGAGGCTTTTATTATACTGTGCTATTTACCTCATTAGCCTGATAAAGGCTAATTGCGAGGTGTTTTAAGCCTCTGTGGTGGCTCTGTGTGTATTTTAGTTCTTGTAAGTGTATATTTGTTACAAGAGCTCTCTTTCCATGCACACACACACACAAGCGTCACGCTGAGCTTCTGCTTTGCCCCACATGTCACCCCCATCCAGGAGAAAGGAAGACAAAGCGCAAGAGAGAGGGAATGATAGAGCGAGAGACAGGGCGATGGAGAGATGGAGATGAGGGGGGTGCCTGCAGCGCCTGTCTGGATGTAAACAATGCTCCTGAAGGATCGGCAGCAAACTGTCAGCTGCTCATCTTTGTTGTGTCATTTAACCATCTCCATCTATGCTTCTCCCCCCCACACACGCCTCCCTTCACCAGCTCCCCCCCATCCCCACCCCCCACATGCACATGAATATTTTACATATCTGCATCTCCGCACCCTCCCCATCTCCATTCTGTGCGACTAATTCTCAGACTGTCTGAATTTGCATCTTTCCCTTACTTTCTCACTCACACGCACACTTGCGCGCCTGTACACAGCAGCTGATGAAAACTCATCCATGCCCGTGCCACGCAACAGCGGCCAAGAAGTCAGCAGACGGTTACCATAGCGACCTCATGTAGATGGTTTTTTTCCCCTTCTTTCCTCATCTTTTATTATCTTTTTCTTTTTTTTCTTTCTTTCTTTCTTTTTTTTTTTAATGATGGCGGTGGCTGTTCCGCCTGCGAGCCTGTCTATCTGCTCCAATCAGCCACCGCGCTCTGCTTCAAGTGGAAGTGCTGTCTTCGGATGGCAGCGGAGTGGCAGCTGTGTGTGTGTGTGTGTGTGTGTGTGTGTGGTGGGCTCAGGTAAAAGTGGATTCAGCAGACCAATAAATGATTAGTACGCTACCCCAGCCTTGTACCTTTGTCTCAGTTGGCTTACCTGTTGCTCTGTTGTTGTTGCTATGACAGAAAGAGGTCACCTAGAGGGCGCTGTTAGCAACTGTTATATTTCTCTGGAGCTGCTCTTATAAATTCCACAGTGGGATCTTGTTTTACTGCATCTCTGACAATTTTTCTTTTCTTTTTGTCCCAACCACCACCCCTTCCCATCCACGTCACTAGCTGAGGAAATTGGTAGATATGTGCATCAACCCTGACCCGGAGAAGAGGCCGGACATCACCTACGTGTATGACATTGCCAAACACATGCAAAGCATGACGCAGGGCAGCTAAGCCCAGAGTTACGCACACTATGCCTTGCAGAACTCCTGTCCACAATCCTTCTTGCTTTTCAAGCTGGACTCGTCTGTCTTCATTAATAGAAAATTTACTCCAGTTTCTTGTCATGAATAGTACATGTAACACATTTTTTGTTTTTTGTTTTATTTTCAAAGTGATCATTCAGTCTGCAACACAGCTGACATTCAAACCTTTTCTCCCCCTGGATAAAGATTCTAAAGAATATACTATATTACCAGTGCAGCTCCCATTTCTTAGACTTTAATGTTATTATGCTGAAAGTCATTGTATTGTAGCTCACCAATGTGTTGCTACGGCTTTAAAAACACGTCATTCTATTCATGTAAAGTAACATGTAAAACTGTTTTTCAGTATACATACTATTAAAAGCAGAGGTACTAGAAAAAGATAATTGCAATGCTCAGTATTCATCAACAGTTAATCGGTGCAAAATATCATTAAATTTGACCTCGAAAGCTGTTGATGACCTATAGTTGCCTCAGATGGCACAAAAAAAAAAAAAAGACCATGAAAATTTCTATCTAAAAATGGAGTGAATAGATGTTCACTCATTGACAGCAACTCTGCAGAGTCTAATTACGGTTGAAGTGTTGTTGTGTTGCACTTTTTACCCTGGTACTGGAAGGCTGGCAGGGTGATCATGTCTAATGAATGTATTAGAAAAGGAAGGATCATTTAGAGGGTAGACTACAGTTGTGCTAGGGGGAGAACATGAGCAAATGTCTCCACAACACTTTGAATGTAAGTTATTGTGACACCTATGTATTGTCTTTGAAAATATCACAATGTCTCTCTTTTGACAGCCTAGCAGGCATAGAAACTGTAACAAAAGCAGTGTTACATGTGATGTTTACTTACTCACTGATACCAACGCATTTTTCCTCCTTGATTTAACTAAAGAAAGATATATTACAGTTGTATGGTGTGGGTGTTTTTAGGATGAGAAGAAATCTCCATCATGGTCCAGTGTATGTATTTGACTCATCAGAAAGGTGGATTAGTTTGACAAATTTGTGTTAATGTTGCTGTGTAAGCTGCAGTGTATGTGTCTTTTAGGTAACAAATGAGAAGTAACTGATCCTTTCCTTGCGTAGCTGGCCATGCTAGAAGTACAACACAGCGTGCCTAATGTAAGTCCTCAGATAACAGGAAATCAGAGGAGACTCAAATCTGGAGAAAACAGTTTATATGTGGAAATGTGTAAAAGCAACTTTGATGAATTCTAGCCTTTACCAAAGACTTGTCCTGGGGGGGAGAAAGCATCAATGGGGCAAATTTAGTTGTACTGTACTTAGAAATAAACACCACCAAAGAATGAAAAATAAAAACTAACAAAAACATTTAAATGACCTGTTTGTGCCTTCAGAGGTAGAGAACTTAAATAAAAACAGTAAGTGGTTTACACCAGTTGGGCACTGACTGCCCCTGGTTTACATAGCAACAGTGACGATACATCGAACGTGTAGTCTGTAAACAAGGATTGATACTGCTTTATTTCAGCGTCTAGCAAGTTAACATCGGATACCCTGTTAACTGTCCATCGAACTCATACGTCCTCTGTTTTTAATGTTTGTTTTTTTTAATTACCATTTATTTATGTGTTACATACAAAACCAGAGCTCGCAGGTGCAAGAAAATGTAGGTTTTGTGTTGGTTAACAGAAAATGTTGATAGATATTTGTCCGATACTTGCAAATACAGTGTTTTCAGCTTTTGTTTGCAATTGAACACCTTGTCCTAGATTTTGTTCCTTCATTGCTTTTAGTTCCCATGGTGATAAAACTGTTTCTGCTCAGTAATTCTCTTAAATTTTCATCATCTTCACCCGCAGTCCTGTTAATCTCATGTTGCTAAATGAGAGCATCTGTGTAGCACCAAAACATTGCAGTATTTTACAGTTTTTACAAAGGAGCTATGGCACTATTTTTTTTATTTTTTTTTAAAAATATTTTGGTTTGATGCTATACAGAATTCCCATGTTTAGTGTTTTAGGGCCTTTTATGCTTTTCTTTTAAGCATATTTAATTAAGGCACCTGATACATTTATGTTTGCTTAAAAATGAATTTCTCTTGAAGGCCTCTAACAGCAACAAAACACCATAGATGTGGAAAAAAAAAAATGCCTGTATCTCTGGAGTAATGGTTCTATGTTCTGTTAATACGCAGAAACAAAGATGTAGTTTCTTTTGTTGGTCCTCACAAGGAGGATGTTTAATACACACAGTGCTCAGTCACTTTAACGATTATGGCTCTTGTGTATTGTGTTGATGTAATGGATGACAGTACTCTACTGTGCCTCAGTCTTTTAGCTTTGCCCAATTTATTTTCTGCATATCCTCCTCAACATAGTATTGAAGAGTCCAGGTGTCGGCCACAATGCAAAGTACTGGTAACTGATATTTATTGTTTTGTTAGTCTAGTTTTCTCAGTGAACATTTCATGTCAAAAACATACCCGTGACACGCCTTGTATGCAAACTCAATGTAATAAAGCTTTCAAATGTCCTTTTTTTCCCCCGATTTGTCTTGTTTTTCTTAGAAAAGGTTTAGATGGTGACATATACACTACTGGCTTTCTCTACTAAAACGCAAACAACCAATACCAGCTGCAGAGCTACAGTTCAAGTAGTAATTTAGGGCTTTAGTGGTCCCGACTGGTAAAACTGGTCTTTTTTTTGTTGTTACTTTATTTCACAGTAAGTAACTGGAATATTTCACTTGTAAGGATATCATAGTGTTCCAGCATAATGGTAAGTATGTTCATGTAACTTCCATTAGTAACTTCAGAAAAGTGCATTCCTCATATTTGACCAATGGACAGCTCAACTTGTCATCTGTGCCGATAAATTGGGCTCATCCTTTTGTGTCTGAAAACTGGACTCACTGAAGTCATTTGAATATTATTTAGTGATATTAAACCAAAGTAAAGATTAGTGAAGTTATAAAGATTTATTACACACCCAAGTTTTAGGTGTGACAGCATACTTTATTACAAACAGCAAATTGCCATATAAATGTAATAGTCTAAAGAATACAACATGTATCAAGTTTGCTGTGAAAGAAACTTTGATGTCATCCATTGCATTGAACTTTTTCTGCAGAATAGTTTCAGCTGTAAAATAAAGGCAAAAAGCCCAAAAAGAAAATCTTAACAAATCATATTCATCGAAAGGTATTTAGACCTTCTGGTAGACTTCCGTATTTACTTTTGTTTTTATTTAATAGATGCTAGTATTTAATTTTTATGTTTACTTAAAAAGCCTTTAAAAAGTTATATCAAGAGATCAAAATTGAAAAGGAGGATAATTATCTTTAAGATGTGTCAGATAAATCATTGTGTCATTTATGAACTTGATGTAGTATATGACACATGGATCTGTAATAATTGCTATGCAGCTCCATCAGGCTTGTCTTTCTTGTGTTAACAATCTGTGGCTGTTTAGTTTCAGAACGTAGATCTTGTAGAGTCCCACAACCAGGGCCAAAGGCGTGATGAAGGCAAAGACACGGATAACAGGGATGACAGCATTACTATTGTCTGTGTAACACAAGAATATCCAAGTGGTGACGTTCAACATATATAATAAGACATATATGACATTTAATATGGCATTATAAAAAGAACAGGGAATGTTTCTGACAAAGTAAAATGTGCTGCAAATCACTTAATTTGTGTGCAAGTAGGGTTATTAATGTAGTTTATACAGAGAGCGTCAGTTGATGTTTACATTTGCAAAAGACAATTCATTACAGTAAAAGAAAGAAGTGCATTTCTTCTCAGGTCCATCAGGACTATTGAATGAATTTACACAGATCAATCTAATGACATCAAGCTCTGGCAACAGTCACTATTAGTGTGTCAGTTATAGTTACACAAGAGTACACAATTACCGTCTTTTTAAATGTTTTTTTAAACTGATACTCACACTGTGGAGGCTCAGGGGATGTTTCAGTGGCTGGAGGACACATTTAGGTCATATTAGAAGATAAAACAAAACCTAAATATGTTAATATGCAACAAGAGCACTAAAATAATCAGGAAATGCACACCTACATTTACTATACTTTTATATTTGTAAAATTACAACTACAGAGATTAGGGGTGAATAAACAGGCCCTTCTCATTTAAAATTCATAGGCAAAAACCATGACAAAGAAGTCCATAAAAATCCTTAAAGAAGGTCTAACACTTTCTCTACAGCAGATGGACAGTAGCTGAAAGTCATGTTCTCGTGAAATTGGTATAGGAGAAATGGGAACAAATCCAGCGAAGATCTGACAGACACATTTGGCCCTTCAGTTGGCCTTTCTACTATTTACTGAAACCTCAGTTGGTCTCAGTGGCTTCAAGGAGCCATTCTTAAAGAAGGGAAAAGGGGGAGAAAATGCTCAGGTGTGCTGCATTACACAATAACTGGACTGAAAAATCAGTGGCAACAGATTAGTAATTATAGTAATTGTTTTTTAAAATTGTGGTTCAAATTGTTATCAATACCGGTGTCAGGAGAGAGGTACAACAGTGAGTGTCTACATCTGTACAACCGCATTTCTACCAGTGGTGTTTGAGATCTTGTCAAATTGATGGAATGAAGAAATATTGTCAGATTTTAATCCACCATGAAATATCATCTGGAAAGTGTCTGATTGGCAGTGACTTCAACTTTCAGCATGACAGTGATCCCAAACACCCTGCCAATTCAGTAAGAACATACCTGGATATAAAAGCTATGGAACCCTAGCACTGATGGATTGCGCTCCCCAGAGCCCAGACTCCAACATTACTGAAGCAGTGTGGGATCATCTGGACAGAGAAAGGAACAAAAGAAACATCCAACGAAGAGGTTTGAATGTCCCTCAAGAATCCTGGAGAAATATTCCTGAGGACTACTTAAACAAATGACAAGGAAGCTTGTCTATGAGAGTTCAGGCTATGTTGCGCAATAAAGGTAGTCATACCAAATGTTGACTCATGCTTGTGAGAATTGTACAAACAGTGTTTTTACCTAATGTACTGTATTTCTATCAATGCTTGCACATATTTCAGTAAATCATGACCAGATACTTCTATGTCTTGGCTGGCCTGGGAATGCCTTGGTCAAGCTGGAGGACGTAGAGGGAGGTCTGGGTTTCTCTGCTTAGGGTGCTGCCCTCACGACCCGGCCCCGGATAAATGGAAGAAGATGGATGGATGGACCAGATACTACCCAAACTTGTGTTAAAAGTTAGAGAATGTTGGCAACTTACTAAGATAAGACTACAGAGTGTTACCATAGTGAAATTAACATTTATCTCAAAGCAGCATAACCTAAACAGCCGATCGAGGCAAATGTTAATTAGTTGGGAATATTTTGATTAGCCAAAAAAATACCATACTCATTTGGTGTTCTGGTGAGTGTGTACAATAGAAACAGAGACTGATGAATGAACTATCTTTACAGGACTTCCAATATGAGATGAGACCCCCCACCCCCGTGTCCTTTTACTATTTATGGTTGTTGTAAAACTTGGCAGTGCTGTGTCTTTAAAAAAGTAAATTGCATTTAAGAAGCTTATATTCATATGAACCATACCAACTATAGGCATCAGACAATGTAAATGTGAGCTCTATAACAAGGAGAGATACTCCTTTTTGTACAGGCAACAGTAAAAGACTAATTTTATTAACTGATTGTTTTAAGTAAAAATGGTCTTGTGCTTGGACAGATATTATGAATGATCTGATAATTCATCACAGAAATAAGACAGAGGTGAAGGAAGTGAAGGGGGAGACAAATTAGTGACTGGTGGCCGTTTTTCAGTCGGTACATATCTTTTTGAGTGAAGTAGTTCAGACATACTGTATGACTGAATACATAAAAATGTTTGGTTTTTTTTAATCATCAATTTATAATCATAACATCTAACCTTGCCTGTAATGATTGTGTCCTTTTCTTGAATGATCAGCTGCAATTTATTACTTGTCTCTGGGATATCTGCACCCTCAATGTAAAAATCAGTTTAATGTTGCAGACTGATGGATATCTATAATTATCATTTTAAAGTACACAAGTATATAAGTCATTATCAAATGATCATAGCCTGATTTGTCATTTTTGACTGGAATAGGAGCTACTAAATTAACTTCATGTCGTATTCATGTTGTCTCAAAACTTTAAAACTTATCAGGAATATGTTTTCTGAGGTCATAGGTCAGTGAAGCTGAGGGCTGTTTTCCTACAGACTTCTATATAACTAGTCAGACTAGCAGACTTTTTAAAAACAGAGGCTTAGCCCAAATAGAAAGAGACTTTAAGACAATTTTCAGTCTTGGAAATGGCCAGTATCTTTATATAGAGTCGATGAGTACTTGTGGATTTAAAGTAGGTTATCCAGAATGCTGTTTGAGCACTACTTATTAATCAGCACTTGATTAATAGCTATGTTTAAACACTTCTGCTGTGATACCAGGAACAGGAAAGCTTCTGCTACTCTAACCACACAGCTTTCTTTTCCTCTTTCTATTAGTCACTCTGTTCATTTTGCACGAGGCTGCATTTAGACCACATTTCAGTACATATACAACATACAAATGTATATGTGGCGGGGCGTGGCTTGCGGTGCCGTGCGGTGGAGATGGCTTCACCTGCACGGCATCAGCAATCACGCCTCGCCAGCCATAAAAGGGGTCCCGAGTGTTGGTTTGGGGTTGTTGTTGGTGTTATGTGCGGCTGGCAGCGGGAGAGCTGCAGCCGGTGTCTATGTAACAGCAACCGTGTGTGTGCGCTTAATAAAAACATGTGTACAACA
>VVHJ01019886.1:2934-18021 GCA_015107715.1 Tylochromis polylepis
CAAGTGAAAAAAAAAAAAAAAAAAAGAAAAAAAAAGTGCTGAGTAAGCAGCTGTGGAGTTAAAAAGTGCAGGTGGGTGAGGATAATGGGCTCTATGTTTTCATTGGACTTCTTCCATCTATTATTTTTCCACTGCGGGCTGGCAAAGCTCGAGCAGGTTTCAACCTGTGAGCGTGGCTGTTTGTGTTTGTGTGTGTATGTGTGCGTGTAAGTGTGTGTGCTGTGTTGAGAGGCAGTCTGCTGTGCTGACCGGGGGTGTGTGCGTCTCGGTGCCCTTGCTGGCCAGTCGGCTGAGGATGCTCCTCTCTGACATCTGCAGGCGGGCGGCGATGGGTGGGACTCTGGACAGCGTGGCCGGTAGCCGAGTCACATCGGCCTTCATGTCGCTCAGCAGCTCCTCCAACTGGTTCAACACTGCAATGACAACAACATTAAGGACCACAATAAGAAGCACCACTCACCTGGTGCTTCAGCTTCTCTTTTTTATTTATTACTGGATAGTTTGCTCAAAATCTTCAGTTAATATGGAGAAATGTGCTTCTTTTGGAAGGTGGCAGTACAGGTGTTTCACATCCGAGGCTGCTTCTGTGCTACAAAGGTCAAGACTATAAATAGTCTGCTTAAGCAGCTTTATTTCAACAAGCTGTTGCTTTTCTTTCCTCAAATGTTGAGAATAAATGTTTAAATAGCACATTGTTGATGCTGTTTTTGTAAGAGATTACAGTTCCCATCCTCCAGTATCTGCCCTCTCTGTCATCACACCCTAACAAGTAATTAATCACCGTCCGCAGCGCTGCTGATAAAAAAATGTTTTTGCCTTCATTACGTTCGGCTCTGTCAAGACGTATGAGACGAGAACAAGACCAGCAGTGTGCTGAGCGTGTTATTCTGTTGACAGTGCGATATAAACATGGACGGGCTTGCTAAGGAGCCAGCGAGGAAATGTTTGGAGCTATCACTTATCATTGTGTAAGCTTATCTGCCTGCCGTTTTTTGAAGTCAGCTCCAGGCAGAGCGATACGGTCAACTCAGCAGGAAAAGATTGCACAACAGCTGCTGCGAGATATGCCGATGAGTATCTATTTCCCCCCTCTGATTATCTGCCTGACAATCTTCCCTGCTTTCTCTGAATCCGTCTGCTTCCCTGACTCAAACGTTTGTGTTGGATTTTGTTTGCTACACAACACGAAACAATTTCCTCACAACTCTCGGCGCCTGTCATCCGATCACTCCTGACCTTTGTGCAGGACAGCGTTGGCTGGCTTGTTCCCCGCCAGGGACTCCTTGCTGAGGTGCTGGTGTGACTCCGCCAGGCACTCCACCTCTGCAAAGCGTGCATTGAGCGCCATGGCCGGGTGGCTGGGGTCCTGGGTCATGTTTAGGTAAGCTGCCCGCCGCAACTGCTCCTCTATCACCAGCGCCTGCTCCAACAGCTGGAGGACAACGGATCAGGAGGAGGTCAATGGAGAAAGAGCAGAAAAAGGATTGTTTATGAGTCCGAGGTCACTGAAACCACAACATGCATATGTGCTTTACTATGATTAAAAAAAAACTATGTAATTAAAAAAAAAAAAAGTGATTTAGAAGTTGTACTTATTTCGATTTGTACTGTATTCTGGGCCTTCCTGCACACTCCTGGCTCCAAAATGACAGTGCTGTGTTGAAGTGCACTTCAACACAGATATCAAGTTACAAAAACATTACAGAGTGCTAAAATTTGCTGCTTCAGTTGATCTGAAATGCCTCGACGGCTCTCTTGTTGAGTAACTTATACAATAGTTCCACACCCAGCCTGGACATTAATAATCTAACACATCTACAATTTAGATACTGTCACTGTATACAGTTAAAGTTAGTAAATTTACGCTAGTACTCCAGAACCGTTATACTTTTGCTTCATATGTGCATTTTGTTACATTTATCTTATGTTTATCTTAAACGGAGCTTTAAATCGTTTACAAATGAAGATTTTTGAACAAAAGTATATGAAAAGTTTTTAAAATCTAAAGTTTGGTTATGAAATCAACTGCACAACAGGTTGTAAAAGTACGGCTGAAACAGATGTACTACCTGAGGAAAAAACTGCTTGTTTAAGTTTTTGTTTGTGTATAAAACATTTCAAGATTCCAGCTTTAAAAATGTAAAGACTTGCTGCTATTATTTAACGATAAATAACAATCTTAATTTAATTTAACCAGTTTTGAGGGTCGGACTGCTGTTTGGGTCAAACTGGCATTGTCGAGATCAGAGCCTGACCAGTTTATCAGCAGGCTGATATTAACTGTTTGCTGATCTATCGGTCTTGGCATTTACGATGGCAGATAAATGAAAATTTTAAAGAGTAAAGGATAGATGATACAAACACACTTCAACTATGTTATGAGTGTTGGTGTTGCATAGCTTTTCCATCAGAGAGCACTTTGCAGCTTCACTACCGGCAACCCATGTATCTGGAAAGCCACAATCAATGAGCAACTGAGCCGAGCAGAAACTGGCAGTGAGTGTAAATGAGTAACTACACATGACAAATGTTTGGGAAATCTGTTTATATTTTGCATGTCTGAAAGGAAAAAAAATCAACCGATATATACTGGAACATCAGACTTTTAACTCACCAAATATTGGTACCAAACTGTATCAGTCGGGCTCTAATGAAGGTCCCACATGGGCAATTGAGAGGGAATTTTTCCACGTTTTTAAACCAGTCAACAAATTCATTAATGGAAAACTTAATCGTCAGATCAGTTATCTGTACAGGGTGAACACACTGCATCCTGTCCTAATGGTGGAAATGCTGTGTTTGATTAACAATGTGCCATCAATACTCAACACAAGCCAAATACACTAAGTATCCTGGGCATAAAATATGTTTCTAAACATAAAAAAACACATTTACTTGTAATTTAAAAGACAGTGTCTTGCTTTTTTTTTTGTTTTAATGCATTTATTTTAAGGTATGATATAAATGTCCTCAAACAAAAACTATTTGATTCCAGTAAGCGCTTCTCTTCTTCTCAAGTTATCTATAATGACACAAAGTGTGTCCAGATCAAACGAGAAAAGTCTAGAAAAGTCAAGACTGATAATGATGAGAAAACAAGGAGCTTTAACATCACATTCTTTATGCATTCAAAACACTGAATGAATCAGCACATTATAATTACTGGGGTAATTTGACATTAAGTATATAATCACACAACTGATTAAAAAAAATACTGCTAATAATAAGACATGACACAAAGTCCTCATTACATTCTTAATAATGCAGGGTAATTAATAATTCAGACACTGGTTAATTAAAAACAGTGAATTGATAAACCAGCGTCACACTTAGCCAATAAGAAAACTGACAAAGCAGATGACCTTTGCTCTCCTTATACTGACACCTACAGTTTTCTTCTCAATTTTCTTTCGAATTTCTTATATTTTAACAATGTCTTAGTTGCCATAGCAACCCTAATAATAAAAGCATTTCATGAATAATCCAGCCTCGGCCATTAATGTACTTCATGTGTGTGTGCGTGTGTGTGTCCTGGAAAAGGGAGTTATTTGTAGTAAACGTGTTGCAAAAGAGGCTTGTTGTGTTACACAACCAATTACAAACAACACACAGTGTGGTGAAAAATCATTTTATTTTCTGCTGTCCTGTGCATTCTTGATGGCAGGTTTACCCCCCCAATGAAAACCTGCAATAGTTTAGCCAGAAAATAAATGAGAAACGACGAGGCTGAGGCAGAAAAAGCGATGCGATACAGTAAATGAGGATGTTGAGTGCAGGATCTGAAACATGTGAGCCGCTCAAAAACAGGATGAGAGCTCTCCCAGAAATGCAGCGGTCAGCAGTACCATTCAGCTAATGTGTGGGTCTAGGGGCATCTGTCATCCGACCATCAAACGAGTCAAGTGATCGAAGACGCTGGACCGCAAGGCTTTTTATAGCGACTGAAACCATCCGCTGTCGTGTTCACGGCACACCAACACACGTACCCACATATGTGGTATGAATAGGCAAAATTTGAATTCAACATGTGAGACCTTTGAGAGCTCAGAAGAAACATTTATAAAATGTGCGAGTCTAATGTTGAACGCAAGAAATGAAGGTTTTCGTGAAGACCCGTCTTACCTTGAAGCGCCGAGCCAGGAACTTGTTCTTCATTTCCAGGAAGTTGCCTTTATTCGCCTGCGACTTGAAAGGCTCATTGATGATGGCGAACTGGGGATCATTCTGGATGTCCTGCCATCGAGCGTAGCCGTGACTGGCACTGAGGTCAAGGGTCATGTAAACACTTTGGGGATAAGGCAATACAAAGTATCCAACCAAGCATACAACATCACGCTGAAGCTCAACAAGGAGCACTTTTATACATTTGGTGCATTGAGGAGAGGTATTAACAACATAAGTTTAAAACAATACGTTCATACCAGGAGTTAAATCTGTACATAAATACCACTACCATATCATCATCATGAGAGCACTAATGTAGCTTAAAACAGTGGTGTCAAACATAAGGTCTGGGGGCCAAAATAGGCCTGGCAAAGACTCCAATCCGGCCCACGGGACAGCTTTGGAAAATGTGAAGGAGGGCATTAATCTTTGTATTTATTTATTTTAATTATTTAATCATTTTAATTGTATTCTCATAAGTTTTGCAGCATTCGGACATTCATGGTACACCAGTGTAAATAAGTAATAGATAAACAATTCAATGAGAGTAAAGCTCCTGTTCTTTCACAATCTTCAGTGTTTCCACAGCATAAAAACAAACAAAAAAAACCAAAACATTTTCTGTGAATTAACAAAAACTCTGTTTTATAATTACAGGACAGTCTGGGCGATGAGCTCCCAGAACTTTTAATGTAAATTTACACATTTATCATGTAGAAAACTCAGCTGTACTGTCAAGATTGGACTTCTTTTTCTTATATTATGATATCTCAGGGAATAAATGTTTAGTTAAATGTCTTTACACTGACAGAAAGTGGATTTTCTTTGCTCCGGCGTGGTAAAGATCAAAGTGGGCTGTGTGTGGCCCTCAATGTAAAATGAGTTCAAAATCCCTGGCTTAAAATAAAAACTAAAAAAAGAGAAAACGGAATTGCAAACAACTGCAGTTTCTTCAGAGGTTGTAGGATCATTTGTGCTGCTTTCTTATAGCTATCCTATGCTAACCTAATGCTGAGTTGTATGAAAAGGAGGAAAGGTGGCCCCTGTAGCTTGCAACACACATACAATTAAGGGACTGCCTTCATGGCATCTCTAACCATGTCTTTTGGTGGCTATGGCTCAGGAGTGCTAACTTTAAAGTTGGTGGTTTGATCGTTGGTTCATTGCCTCTGCATGTCAAAGCATCGTTGCAGATGATGCAGAATCCCAAGTTTCCCCTGATGCCTCCATTGGAGTGTGAATATTAAACAAGGTGCTTTGAGTGCTCAATTATAATAGCATAGTGGTATATAAGTACCTGCTAAGCACTAAGGTTGCCATTGTGGAAGCTTACCTTAATTGCTTTCAAAGCCCAAATCAGATAATGATGTTTAATGGCTGCAGCTGATTGTTTTTGGTCTTCATGCTTCAAAGCTAAACCAAAGAAAAAGCAAGTCTTGCTCTGTCTACAGTTATAAAAAAAAAATCCACCTTACTCTACTTTAGTTAGTTTAAAGCTCATGAAGAACAAATAGTAAATTATTTTCTTAATATTTTCAGCAACAAACAGAAAAAACTGATCACTTTTAACCTTTACTGCAAGCAGCAAAACTTGGTGCTTAAAAAAGACGCAAAAGCAGAAGTGCTAAAAACTGCAGATCTCACTTAGGACTGACTCCAAAAGTGAGTCAATTCCTTTAAGTTCCTATAGACGTCATGCATCGGCTGGTATCTGTCCATGTGATACAACCCCACCATTGGGATGCACCTTACTTTGAAGCAAGCAAGCATCATTTGATGACTTTGCACACGAACCTCTTGCCCAAGTACGGCCACTCCTGGCTCCAAAACCAACATGGCAACAGCCCAAATGCCACACTCGGGCTTTAAAATAGAAGTCCACAAAACAACGGCATTGCACAAAGATAAGCAGCATCTTCTAATCTTACTCTCACACAGAATGAAAACAAAGGCTAGTTTCCTTCCAAAATGGAGCTATTCTTTGAAGTGTGGGTTTTTTTTTTTTTATTTTAATTTCACCTCTAAGCAGATTTCAGGCAGCTCTCCCCTTCTATTTCAGTCTATACAGGGCTCAGCATTAGCTTGTTGAAACCTGAGTTTAATGTGAATACTCCACAGCCTTAATGACCATAATAGAGAAAACAACATGAACTAAATGACCCTTCACATCAGCGTCCAGCAGACACACAGTTTGCTGTTTACTGAGGTCTGGCCGGCTTGTTGACTTATTACGCTGGGCTTCTACCGGCCGATAGAAAAATAAACACACCAGGGTCATCGCCCAGGCAACTGCCATCAAGGATACATCACGATTCCCGCCAGCAGCCAGAAGTCATGCCGGCGGTGCCAGATCTCGTTCATCTTCCCCGAGGAGATGGCGGCCCGCTCCTCGTTCTGCCAGAGAGTGTGCAGCTCTGCGGAGAGAAGCAAGCACAAGGTAAAGAACACGAGGCGGGTTTACACATTGCACCCAGAGCTTTTCTGGGTATGCGATCAAGGCAGAGATAATTCTGGCTCACTGCTGCTTTTGTACTGAAGCTCTGGAACACAAGGGGAATGTTTTGCTCATTCATTTAATGTTGTTTGGACTGCTTAGCAACTTTTTTTTGAACAAACTGTTAGGATATTTTCACCCTCACACCTTTTTCACTTGATTAGCAGGAGGTGTTTCAGACACAGCCAGTATTCAGTTACTGAAAGTGAACTGATGGTTGCAGGACAAAATACAAGACAAGTAGAGAATTCGTATTATTTGACGGTGTTTTAATGAGCCACTTTTTTTGTTTTAATATCTTGTTGTAGTTTTGGGGAAGTTCCTAAAAGAAGTATCAAGTAAATATCAGCGGAAGCATGATGTTAGAACGGGCTTTATGGAAATTCCTATGAAATTTAGCAGAACACGAACGCTTGTTGACACATTTCCTTGATTTTCTTCTGAGTACCACTGAAATGCTTCAAAAAAAAAAGTTTTACACAGGAGAATAAAGCTGCCGATGAAGGAAATTTTAAAGCATGACATCATAGACAGTACTGTGCAACAGTCTTGAGCCACCTCTCATTTCTTTATATTTTGCTAGGAAAATGGGAAATACCTGCAGCGGTTTGTTAAAATATGTGCAAATATCCATGAAATACGGTGTATAAAGCAAAAACAAGAGTTTGTACGGGTTCTTGAAGGACATTCAAAGCTAAAAAATGTCACATTTCACTCCATCAGACCTGTTTCACTGATTTTTCAGTCCAGTTCTTGCGTAATTTGGCATGCCCCGGCTTTTTCTCCCTGTTTCTCTCTTTCCACCCTTCCACTGAGACCATTTCTGATAAAGTTTCAGTGAACAGTAGAGCCAAGTCAACTGAAGGGCCAGATGTATCTCTCAGGTCCTATGTCAGGTCTCTGCTGGATTTTTTTCTATTTCTTAAAGACTCTTAAGAGTGCTCTGGGAATCACCTTATTGGTGCTAAAATACTTTTTTATGTTTGTCAAACTGTGTTTATAGATTCAGCTACAGAAATGGGAACAAATTGTGTGTTTGTGACAAAGTGCGTAAAGACATACTTTAAAACTGGCTCTGTGCTAAGTTTTCTGATTCAAAAAACTGGTTCATCCCTTGAGTTAGGGGCCTTTTTGTGCTCTAATGACTCATAGATCAGTGTCAAGGAGCTTAAGTGACGAACAAACCCCCCCCCCCATTCCTCTGAAAATGGCTAGGTAGAAGAACTGGATGGAAAATGAGTGAAAAAGCAGCCAATGTCCAAAGAAAAACTTTGAAACAGCTTCAGAAAGCCCGGAGAACTATTGCACAACACCACTTTAAAAAATTACAAGAAAGTCTGGCTCCCTGGAGGCAATAAAGAAATGAGGGTTGACTCAGGATCTGTACTGTTTGATAGAAAAGCCGAGTCTATTCCAGATCTGCTGTAACTAACCAGTGAAGCCACCATCTGCGATGTTGAACATGAAGCGAGGTCGCTCAGTCGGAGGCTTCCCGTTACCCTTCGGTGCCTCCTCCTTTGCTGCTTTGACTTCTTTTCCAGGATCCTTTTCACCTTTGACCTCCTCTGCTATCAGCGACAGCAGTAAAAATGTTAATTAGTTTGTTATTGCAGCATACACGTCTAACCACCAGGAAATGAACAGACATGCACCTTTCTTCACATCAGACACTTCAGTCTTATCCTTGGCATCTGTTGTTTCCGTTGTGGTAGGTGTTCCCTCCCGCTTTTCTTTTTCTTTCTCTTTCTCCTCCCCAACCCTTTCTCCTTCTGCAAAAACAAATGGACCTGAGTCACATAAACCTGTTTTATGTGTTCGTGCATGTCAGACTTCAACTCACAATACAACAAAAGTTATATAATATTTTGGGCTTAATCAAGTTTCCTTTTCTCTTTTTTTGTTTTCACCTGATTTCTCCTCTTTAACTTCTGAATCCTGCTTAGATGTGTGTTTAGTCTCCTCTTTAGTCTCCTCCTGTACTTTCTTCTCCTCTGTAGTGGCAGCTGGATTATCAGTTGTTTCTTTCTTCTCGTCCTCTTTCGGGTTGCTGTCGTCTTTGCTTTCAGTTTTTTGACCAGAAGACGCATGTTGTGATGTTTCTTTTGTGGAGTAGGAAAGCTGCGGAGAATAAAACAATGCAATGTCACATAATCTTGTTTGCAGTCGTGTGCCAAAATCTTCACGCCAGAACCAAAGACTGTATATAAAGACAGCCAGTATGATTTCATCAAAGTCGTGAGGAGTGAATCTGAGTGCTGCACACTTAAATGGTAGCAACTTCTCAATCACAAGGCAGGACAATCCTAAAACACACCCTGCTTTATCATCTGTTTCACTCTAATGCTGACTGTCCTTCTAGCCATTTTCTCCCACTTATCCAATTCAGTGTCACGGTTCGGCCTATTCCAGCTGCCATATGGCAAGAGGTGGGGTACACTATGGACAGGTTACAGGTCGGCAGTCTATTGCAGCGCTGACACAGAGGGGTTTCATGACAACTATTCACACTCACATCCAAACCTATGGACAATTTACAATCACCAGTAAACCTAACCCCACTAACTGCAGTTCTTTGGACTGTTGGAGGAAGCCAGATTACCCAGAGAGAGCCCACGCAGACACGAGGAGAAAATGCAAATTCCACAAAGAAAAGCCCCAGCCAGGCGGTGCATTTGAACCCAGGACTCTCTTGCCCGATGTCTAACAATCATTGTGACAATCAACTAAACAAGACCCCAGTCACACAGGCCTAGAGGCAACTACCAGTCATGAAGGAGAAACGTGCATTCCCCAACCACGATGGTGAAAACCTCCTTGTGATTGCTCTGGTCATTAGCACATCACTGCAGTTGTAGTTTAAATGAAGTCAATGGAATTGATGGACTTGTCTGCAAACACTGGTAAACTGCTCTAAGAAACTGTGAGAAGTGTGACACAAACTAGAAAGGTTCAGTACAACTCAATTCAGTTTTATTTTTTATCACCAAATCAGAACAGCAGTTGCCTCGAGGTGCTTTATATTGTAAGGTAAGGACCCTAAAATAATAGAGAGAAAGCCCCAACAATCAAACGACACACTTTGAGCAAGCACTTAGTGACAAGGAAAAACTCCCTACACGCAACCATGCCAATCTGCTAGCAACCAAAGCAGTCACCAGGAACCACTCCCCACTCCCAACCAGTCAGGGAATACATGTTTCCCTAGCAACCAGCAGTTGTCACATCCCATATGAGCAACAACTCTCGAGCATGTGTGCACGACGTCCCATGAGAAAGCTCCACGTTTGCAACCAGAGGAGTTGCCCTCTGCTGGCTGTTAAACAGAACGCAGGTTAAGATGCACCGTAACTGGCTTTTCAGTCCTATATCCATCTTTTATATACAGTCTACGGTCAAAAAGGGAAAAATCTGATCGATGGCCACATAACTTCTTCTAATTAACTTAATATATTTGTACAAAAAATTTTATGAATTTGTTGTGGAAACATGCTACATCAGAGAAATAATAAGGTGAATAAGCAGACCACCTGTTCATTTGCTACTATGGACTTTTACTATTCTTAAAATTTGAGTGGTGGAATATTTTTTTGTGTTTTTCTGTCTTTTAGGCTTTAAACTGAGTACCATACTGTATGAAACTGCTGCTACCGTGAAATTGATTGCCTAGATCATTTTAAGAGTGCAATGCCTGCATTTAAAATATAATTTAATTTTCAATTCTCAGTGAACGGAGAAAAATCTACAGCATGCCACAATGTATTTGGGATTTGAAGTAAAACATGTGCAACAAATGAGAGATTTGTGAAATAAGACCAAGGTTTTACAGACAAAACAGAAATATGCATAACTATTAAGATTAATGGAATAATTGAGAAGACACTGTACTGCAGGCAGGTTTTAGCTTTGATTTGTGTTTTGAGGACCACGTCCCACCTCTGTAGGGTCTGCAGTTTTATTGCCATCCACCTCTTTTCCTTCGTCCTTCTCCCTGTCCTTCTCCTTCAGTTTCTCTTTTTCCACCAGGGCCTCAACGTCCTCCTTGTCCTCCTCTTTTTCTCCCTCCTTTCCGTTCTTTTCTAGCTTCTCTGCCGGAGCAGGGGTCGCTGCATGTGTTCATACAAATGAAATCATTTGCACATTACACATTAACAACGCTTTTATTTACGTGGAGCGCCCTCTGCTGGACACCGTTATTGTGTGTTGTTGGGTTACCTGGCTTGGAGGTGCAAGGTGTGTTGTTATAGCTGGCATCCGGGGTGGGCGTGGCGGTTTTCACCACAGGTGAAGAGGCCCTGGAGGAGGATTTGTCTATGCTGACCTCAGACTTGAGCTCTGGAAGACTCCACCGACCATTGATGTGCTCAAACTCCTGAATCTGAATACAAAACATGAAACACTCAACAAAATGAAAAAAACAAAACAAAACAAAAAAAAACTTGGCACCCACTCACTTTACCTAATACCACCTCCTTTAAACACACCACCCACATGCCCCGTTTGCCTGGCAGTATATCACACAATCCCTTTGGCAAAGATAGCAGATCAGGATGTGTACAGGTTTAAACACGTTGGACTGAAAACTGGATAGAAGATGTTTTGATAAACTAAAATAAACTGAGAAAGTGGAAGCAGCAAAGAAATCAAAGAGTATTTCAAGATATAATGGTTGATCGTTTCACATGAAAGAGGTCTATTTCGTCTTTTGTTTAAGACCTTCAAAAGCACCTATAAACAAAACGATCTGGATGTGCTTTATCATCATTACATTTATGAAAACGTAATGAAGTCAAAACTTTTTTTTAATATGATTTGTAGTTGCATTATTCTACATTAGTCTTTCAGCGTGTTTACATTTAGTAATCTACACTGCAAAATCCCCAGTGTTAAATTGACACTAGAAAGTGTCTATATAGGTTCACACTTTTGAGTGTTAAATTAACACTTTTGACAGTGTTGTATTTTTAACAGTAACCTAGTCAGTGTTAAAGATTAACAATGACTAACACTGAACAGTGCTGATTTTCTAATACTGGAAAATAACTAAAAATGCTAGTAATATTTCAGTGTTAGCAAATCAGCACTGCTCAGTGTTAGTCATTGTTAATCTTTAACACTGACTAGGTTACTGTTAAAAATATAACACTGTCAAAAGTGTTAACTTAACACTCAAAAGTGTTCATTTAACACTCAAAAGAGTGGACCTATATAGACACTTTCTAGTGTCAATTTAACACTCGAGATTTTACAGTGTACTCTCCATGCAGTAGTTTTCAGTAGTTACCTGCACAGTCCAGCGTTCCCACTTTGGATTTAACTGCCACATTTTTGCACAAGGTATTCACAATATTACTGTTCATTCTCCACAGCTGTATGAGAGCTGAGTTCATTATATGCTTGAGTAAACTGGACATTTTCTGTTATGGCTAGAATTGCAAGGGCAAACTCATTGCCGAGGTGTTTATTTAACCCTGATTATCATGATTTTCGTATTCTGGATAGAGAAATTCATAAATCTGACAAAAATGTTCAAGTGCAAGCTGCAGCGATAGAAAGAAACTTCTCTTCGCTTGGATAAACAACTCTAAAATTTTGTAAATGGAAAAATACTAGATGAAGTTCTGGCCCCAATATAGACCAGTAAGTATGGAAGAGGTCCAGGAAACCCTAACTAACAACAGCCTGATCTCTATAATGCCCTCTGGTGAGAGGTACGAGATCCACAAATCACACACCAGCAGACTAATGAACACTTTTTTCCCCCCATAACCGTAAAACTATCAAATAAATAACAAATACACTCAACAAATGAGCAATGCATACTGCAAAAGTGCATGCCATCTCTGTAGTGTTGTAGTAGTAGTGTTGTTCATATAAATTTTTACTTGCACTGGTACAAAACACACTGGAGTTTTAGCACACTTAGTCTTTTTCACATTTCACAAGAGCCTATTTACACAATCAGAGTGACAATAAACATCTTGAACTCTGAATCTTTATCTGACCTATAAAAGCCATTAATGCAGTTTTAAGAAGTACTTCTTGTTTCTGCTGCTGTTCAATGTTCCAAGCATTTATTTAACTCAAAGGAAAGACTCTGACACAGAGCCAGCAGGGAGCAACAAACCAAACTGCCGGGTTTCTCCTGCTTCCATTTATTACTGAACTGCTCTGTACTGACACATAATATAAACTGTCACCCAATGAATCAGTAAGAGATGCAGTTTGACGTCTTTATAGGATAAAGATGGCATCTCAGCCTACATGCACATGTAGTTAGTCAGAAACAGCAAAGCCAATCCTTTTAGCAATAATGTGGTGATACTCAGAGTAGGAAACAGAAGTAAACTGTTCCCTTTACTTCAAACTGATCAACATCTGCAGTTATTTTTTAATTTTTCATAAAAATGTTTTACCAGTAACAGTTTAGTAGTCAATGCATATTATAATAAGCCCCTTTTCATCTCTACTAAATTCTACACCCTTATGAGAAATTAAAGTATTGACTGTCCAAAACTCATCTTACTGCTGATAAATGTTAAATTTTGCAGGGTGAAACAGAATAAGAAGGTGCAGCCGCACACTTCCAACTCTTTAGCAAGGTAACCAAATGTAGACTATCCTGCTGCTGTGTGGAAATCTGCTCATTGTAAAGTCTTATGTGCTTTATGGTGCTTTGTAGCACTGTATACCTCTTTGCCGGCACGGTCACAGTTTGCACATTTTTCAGTAGTGACTGGTGGTTATGAGGGGATTACTAACCAGTCTCTAGGCCTGCGTGAATAGGGCTTAGCAGTGAATGTCACAGCAATCTCCAGCAACCACTTGCCAACCAGTGGGGGAATACACATTATCCCTTTGTGACTGGTGGCTGAGAGATAGTTGCCACCTGATCTTTAGGCTTGTGGGACTGGGGCCTTATTAGAAGTCCATAAGTTTGTTTGATTGTACTGCAAACAGACACACCAGTTGTATTTTTTGTTTTCCCCATACCAAATTGTGTTTCCTGGAATATTAAACCACACATCTTGTTATTAAAGTGAATCCCCCAGGATTATTCTTGAGGATAAGACCTGTCATAACTTGCATCATTCACCTCATCTGTCTTCATCTAGGAAAGGCAACAGGTTTCATCTAACCTTCTTCTTGAGGAGCGACATGACGCCAATACGTGTGAGAACTGGCTGTCGACAGAGTCCTTCTCTTGGGACACCATCAGCAAACGTCTCGGCTCCATCAGCAACAGGCTCGCACAAGTGACGCATGAAGAGAGACACATAAGCTCTGGGAAAGAAGAAGGCAGAGATAGATGAGTACATTGGACTTAGAGGAAGTTTGAAAGCTTGTCCTTGATAGTCCGGAGGACCAAGACCACCATAATAAAAAAATAAAAACATATTTGACTCAATAAATATATTATATATTAATAACATTTTGTATTTTCTCCTGTTTATTTTCACAGCACTGTTCACGTTTGTGTTTAATTCCTTTATGCAGCATGCAACTTGTATAACCACAGTGTTTGCAAGAATATTGTCTCCTA
Organism: Tylochromis polylepis; assembly: GCA_015107715.1. NCBI lineage: Eukaryota > Metazoa > Chordata > Actinopteri > Cichliformes > Cichlidae > Tylochromis > Tylochromis polylepis. Next base: position 17,133 of record VVHJ01019886.1, read on the forward strand.
AGGTATTTTTAAATGACATTAATATATACAGTATTCTTAGCCTCATGTTTTCCTCTTGTGACATCTAATAAAATGTAACAATACAAAAAATTCCGCTACAGTAGATTCTTACAGATGAGACTAAGAAAACAGTCCGTTTTGATGACTTTTTGTGCTTTACTGCAGAGCATCATTTGCAAATCTCTCTATGGGCAAGGAGGCAGTTCTATTCATTTACTGAAATCTTTTGAATGTCAAATAATATAGAGACAATGACTCCTCAACACTGTTCCCTCTAAGCTGTGTACTGCTGACACGGTCTCTGCGCACAGAAAATTGAAATTAAAATAAATACATAACAATTTATTCTGTGCTGTTTTGCAGTGTGAGTCAGTGAATGACCAGTAACTGGCTGCTCCAGGCAATGATGCGATTCACATTTGTATATACGCAGCTAATCAACGTCGTTGACAGGCTATGACAGCTTCCTTTTAGCTAGCAAAGCAGTGTGGCCGATGTGGAGTGAAGACACGCTAATGACAACGTGCACAACCATTGGTGATGTGAGAAGGACAGACGGAAGAATTAAGGTGAAGTTTAAGTTCTCAGTCAGATTTGTGCTCATCTAGTGTCATTTATTTATGATTTTCATTTGTGGATATTGATCATTATACTGTCACTAGTTTATGAGTAGGAGAAATGCAAATAATCGTGTCATTATCAGTGATGGGAATAACGGCCGTTACTTTTTTCAGTAACTAGTAATCTGAATAATTACTATTTATATTGTTACAACGCCTGTACACATTGGGGTTCCTCCCAGTGGACGAGAGGGTTTGTTCCCTGCGCCTTCGGGTCAGGGAACGGGTCCTGACCGTCGTCTGCGCTTATGCGCTGAGTGGCGGTTCAG
>VVHJ01019887.1:3078-14902 GCA_015107715.1 Tylochromis polylepis
AGTTTTTTGTTTTTTTAATTTAAAAAAAAAAAAAAAAAAAAAAAAAAAAAGTCAGTCTGGTCTGAGCGCTACAGCAGTACAGCGACAACGCTCAGTGAAGTTTAAATTATTTCAAATTAAATACTGATAACTGAAATATCTGACCTAGTTCTCTATGGCAGCCACATTTAACAAGGAGATCCTTTACTTAGTCTTCTGAAACAAAGGGTTGGGCTTTCTGGAGGAATTCTAGGCTAGTTTAAATCTTGTATATCAGAGTCAGGCACTCATCTGAAACATTAAACATTGACAGCGGTCAAGATGTATAGTCCTTGAGGCTAGCTGGACCCTTAGTATCAACTGAGGATCCTTTAAATGGCACAGCCTACCTCACTATTGAGCTGACCATGCCCATCCCTTTTTAGACTATAGCTTTTGCTATCTGCTTCATGCTAGATAGCATGCCATGTTACAAAGTTAATATAATCTCAAGCTGGTTTCTTGAAAATTTTAATGAGTTCAGTGTACTCAAATGGCCTTCATAGTCACCAGATGTCAACCCAACAGTGCTGGGAAATGGTGGAACAGGAGACTCAGATCATTGATGTGCAGCTGACCAATCTGCAGCAGCTGTGTGATGCTATCATATAAATTGACTTTGTGTCAGCCACTAATGAATGGATGAGCAAGAACATTCTAAAAGCTAAATGAAGATAAGACTGAGATCTTTCTTGCTGGCCCCAAAACTAAGGGAAGTCTTGTTTTGCCAAACTGAGACCTCATAAAATGTCCCAGTTTGGTGCGCAGGAAACCTGTGTTATTTTAGAAGGTGATATAATTTTACCATCAGTTTAACTGGCCATAACTGCCATCACTTTTAACTTCACTTAGGCTCGTAGGCATATTGGTTATTTTAATGATCTATATACTGGCATACCAAGAACTGCCATTGTAAATAACACACCATCCAGAAAGTTGCTGCCATGAAAACAATGAAATCTATCTTTTACCTGCTGTTTTAGGTAAACTACAGTGGATAATTTAGAATGGATTTGCCTTGACCACCAGTATCATAGACTCTGCACTCTGCATTGATCCTCCAAGAAATTGAGGATCCTCTACAGTTCTTTGCCTCTAAATATTAGAAGTGCTGATTCAAAATGATTGTTTTTAATGTATTACTGACAGCTGTCAGTTTCAAGTAAAGAATCTGTGTCAATGTTGTTTTTAAAATAAACTCCATTCATTTCGTTCCATCCTGTTTGTGTATGTTGCGTAATTTAACAAGAAAAAAAAAATCTTTTCATTATTTCTGCTGTTGTATAGTAAACCACTGTGCTATTTAAGCAAAGTCACTTATTTTCAATCATGTACCCAATTTCATTATTCCCAACCTTATACACTAAAGTGTACATGTGCATACTAATAACCCTGTTTTGAGCCACTTTATATTCAAAACACCAATCTGTTGTCATTCTGGGATGCAGTACAAAAGCGATAATACTCCCAGAGCAAAAAACGCAAATAAAATGTTTTTCTAGAAAACCTTTTAAAGTCAAAAGAGGCTGCACAGATAACAGAAACCCCATGTAAGAAAACATTTTAAAGCCCATGTTTTGGTCATTAAAGGCAAGGTTTTTACCCAAATGTAGACAAGTGATTCATTTCAGTTTCTAACAGAATAACAATTTTGGATGTTGTTCAGTCACATGACTCAAATTGTTGTGGAGTATATTCTTCCCCTGGAATTAAATGAGATGAAGACTAGCTTACACATCAAAGTCGACTGCTGGGTATGTGAAAATGGTTGCAATTATGAGAAAGCTGTTGTATAAGGCTTTGACAATGAAGCTGAATAATGGCAAGAGGGAAAAAAAAAGATGATTTTTTTTTTTGCTTTGCTTTATTAATTTCTGTAAATGTTTTAATAACTACGGTAACATTTATGTATTTATTTATGTGCTTTAATAACTGTGTAACACTAATGGTATTTTAGGGCATGAACAGGCACACAATACCACTCCCACATACACAGTCAGAAATGATGGTGCTTATCAGACCCCTCGAAAGACTCTGAGCGGTGTTAAATTTTACGGCGTGATGGCAGGATTAGTGATGCGAACGCCTGGATGCTTTCCAGCACTGCTGTTTTTGTCTCAGGCTCATCTACTGAAAACTGTGTGTTCACTCACAAGTGAACGTCAGTTGCCTTATTCTTCCATCAGTGCACTTAAAATAAGATAATAGAATTAACAAAGCCCTGACAGATGGCGTCTTCATTTTCTCTTTATAATTTGTAAATAAAAAGTACTCTGTGTCCCCCGTTGGATTTTATAATATATGTACACACACGGTACCTTAAGACATCTTCATATTAAAGTCTCTGATGCATGTTTCTTACACTGTGTGCATATTAATTCAATAAATCAGTTTATTTTTAATGTCTCTAGATACATTACTTTTACTTTCCTCATGCACTGCCTGCATTTGCATTCTTCTCCCTGTGTGTTGACATCCCAGCAGCTGAGGCTCACAGATTAACTGTCACCCAAGAGGCTTTTTCCCAGTTGTCAACCTCTCAGATCTCTGCAGCTTGACTGGGACTGGCTGGCAGTCAATTAAGGCAGTCAATTAAAGCCCCCATACACACATAACTGGGGTAGCTGATTATAAAGCTGTTCTCATTGTCAGAACACAAGGTGCGGCTTTTAAATAATGAGACTTGGGTTATGTAATTCAAAACTGCATAAAGCTCATCATTTATTAGCTTCACCATGTATTTGTATATATGCTTGTATTGTAGGCATATTGTCTGTGTATGCACCATTCTTCTAATGTATTCCCACAATGAAATTAAGCAGTGATTCATAATTTGTTCTAAAATGACATATTGATTTTGAGTTGGTAACTGATATCAGTTTAATAGTTGGTAGCTGACAAGCTTTTCGCACAGCAAACCTGCAAATAATCACTGCCTTAGAAAAATAAAGCTGTTCAGTGATCTGATATAATTATACAGAAACTCTAATGCATTTGCCAGAGGCAAGCAGAAACCCATTTAGTTAATTAACGAAATCCTCAATATGCCACAATCATGCTGTGTTAGTGTGTTAATGGTTGTGACTGCAGAAATAACAAACTACACACGTCCACAGATAATACAATATAGGATGTGTAGCACTAATTCTTAAAAAAAAGGCATTTTATTTGGATCTCAAATCAACTCAAGTACAAAAGTACTTGAGTTGATTTCATGCCCAAGGCAGTGGATAACCTGTAAATGTTGGCAGTAGTTTTGAGCTAGTGATGACTTGGCCTTGGAATCGGCACAGGTGCTCGATGCTGCCGGTAGCCTCTAAAGGTTCAGATGAGTAAATCGCAGAGGGCAAATTTTGGGCTTGTGTGTTGTGCATTCAGGCAAATAATGTCCTCCTGGCAGAAGAAGTGAAAATACCTCAACACAAAAGCCTGGATGTTTACCAGGCTGAATTTAGTAATTGTGTTCAGTGGAAAATTTTACAAGGCTTTCTCAACATTTGCCAGCACAATATATCCTTATATTTATATAATATGTCCTCTCTCGCAGCTCTGACAGTGTTTGTAGTTTTAGTCCTATCCTGGGCCTGCCGCACCTGAGGCCTGCAGCCACTCACACAGTGAAATTTTAGACTCGTGGTCTGAGATGTTTTCATCTGTCTCCTGCCAGAACACTCAGCTATCTGAATTTACCTGCTTTGCCTTCATGTTCTTCATACCTTGACTAAAATTAATATTGAGCTTATTGTTATTCCCTTGGCTTGCCTCCCTCATTTTAGCTCCCCGCCACCAATTCCCATGTTGGCAGCTCCATTTATTTGTGTGACAGCTCCGGCATTTATTTATAGGCTTCATGTAATGATTAGGGCAGAGAGGTTGAGATGCAGAGAGGGAGGATCAGGCGAGAGATGATTTGCCAGAGGGGCAGTGTTTGGCCATGATTTTTCTCCGCCATTAAAGACAGATTAAGTCCATGTCCGCGTATGAACGAGGACCATCGTGTGTGTGTGTGTGTGTGTGTGTGTGTGTGTGTGTGGGGGGGGGGGTTTCAAAGTTTTGTGACCTACTTTTTAAAAATGTCATTACTAGCATTTACTAGCATACATAGCACAGTTGGAAAGTGTGAGCTAATAGAATTAATGAATTAATGAAGTTACCCCCCCCTCCAATTATTGAATAAATATAAAATTTTAAAAAACTTTCTTGTATTTTCATTTATTTATTTTTACTTTTTGTGACATTGAGCAATATTCCTCCAGGCGTTCTGAAGGTCTTTTAGTAATTTTCTTTGGGAATTTTCTGTCAGGTCCTTGTTCCTGACCTTTTTAAGAGGAATGTTTTCTTTTTATGGTCTGTTAAGCCACTTAACACTGACCTATAAATCATTCACGCATAAAAAAGGCACCTAACCAAGCGATGAACCAGTGATGTGTCTACACACAACAGACTAACAAAGAGTTTTAAACGGTATCTTTAGTTACTTTGTTACTAGCAGCCTGTCACAAAAACACATCATTTATTCCTATTTCTTTAGTTAAATCTATGGAAAATGCAAACCATAACACAGTTTGACAAGAATAAATTACTATTTTAGGATTGATACTTACAATAGATAAACAGTATCTGAAGGTCATGTCCTTAAGAAATAGGAAAAACAAACAAACAACTAAGACCTCACACAGGCCCTGAGAGATGCATCTAACCCTTCAGTTGATCCATCTACTGTTTACTGAAGTCTCTTCAGAAATAAACTCACTGGAAGAGTGGCTGTCAAGAAGCCATTCTGAAGGAAGGGAAACAGGGAGAAAAGGCTGAGGCATGCTAAATTACACAAGAACTAGATTAAAAAGCAGTGGCAACAGGTCCGATAAGTGATGAACCCAAATTTGGAATTCCTGGTTCAAATTTTTGTCAGTGTGTGCGTAAGGAAGTCAGGAGAGGAGTGACATCTGTAAAACATGGTGGAGTCTCTGTTGCGGTTTTCAGCCAGTGGTTTTTGGAGATCTTGTCAAAATTGGGGGAATTATGAACACAAAAATGTACCATCAGAATCTGATTCAGCAAACAATAGCACCCAGAAAGAGTCTGCCTGGCTGAATACAAATTTGAAGTTTAAATATTGTTGAAACAGTGTGGGATCCTCTTAACAGAGAACAGAACAAAAGGCAGCCAACTTCCAAAGAAGAGCTTTGGATGTCCTTCAAGAAGCTTGGAGAACTATTCCTGAGGATTATTTAAAGAAATTACAATGAAGTCGAGCAATGTGCAAAAGCTTCACGGCTTTTACACATTGCTTGACTTTAAGCATATATTTGGAGGAGGAGTTTGATGAAGGAATTTTTTGCAGCTCACAGCAGATATAATTCTCTGGTAATAACACAAAGAAGGGTAAACAGGCGAGCATCTATTTGAGGCTTGATACCATCACATCAACATGCTAACATGCTCCAAATGACAACATGCAGATATTTAGCAGGTAAATATTTACCTCCTATTTTAGCTTGTTAGCCTGAGAATATTTACTTGCTAGGACTTGGAGTAGGACTAAACACAAACTGGGTTTATGGTAATATCACTAGTTTTGTTTCTGAAACATTCACTGTCTTTACAGTTTATTCACATTGCTCTCTTATGCTAGCCAAGAGGTAGTACTTTCTGCAAAATGGTTTGCGTACTATTTAGTATAATATTCTTTAAAGAAATATAGTAAACAGGTGGCTCTTTTTTTTGTTTCGTTCCATCAGTGTTTACGATTATATATTCATAGTGGGATCCTGTGGCACAGGTCTCCCATTTTTCTTGGGTTTCCATTTCCTTCCATTTTGCTGTTTCTCAGGAAACTCACAGAATTTGCGTAGCCCCTCAAATAGTGTGAGTATGTTTTTATGTGTTTGTCTATTGTTATCCAAACTGCAGGATTTCCTGGGAATTTGTACACACACTTCACACACTAAATTCAAAGATAACACTTCTATATCGCATAGTCTGCACACATACCAGAATTAATTAGCTCAATGAATTAGCTGTTGTATTAGCAACAACCACACTTTTTACAAGTCAGACTTTAAAAAAAACACACAAAATTAAATAACATGGAGATGCGATTTTATTGTGTCTAATAGGAAGATTTGACTACAGTATAGTTGTCAAGATATTGATCGATTCAAGCTTCCAGAATCAATAACCCCTAAATTAAAACATTGTTAAAAGGAAATCGATGCATCTTTCCAACTGTATACAACAAGTTACAACCATTTTCATTATTAAGGCTGGATAATTTGATGAAATTGCTTGCAATTGATTATATAGTGTTGGAAAAATGCACCAGGAGATGTGTATGGGGATGATCTAGAAAGTAGAACACCAGAGAAATTGAGATGCTGCAAAAACATAATTCAGACGGCACCAAAATCATTCCACACATCCTGTTGGTTATCATGTTATTATAGTTCACATAAAAAAAAAGGGTCTGTTAAATTTTATTACGAAAAATATTCAGTAATGTCACTGCTAGCACTCTTTGCTCAGTTATGAATTTTATTAGGCTATCTGAAAGCTAAATGCTCACACTAAGTGCTTGATGATTAGCAAGTATGATTTTTATACATGTTGACGCTCTCCTCTACAGAAAATTATCCAGTTTTCTCATTTTGTCATTTGTATTTATTATAATTATGATGCTGTATAGTAATGCTGTGGTAGCTGTGTGAATAATGTTACGACCCGGCCTAGGCGGGTACCGAGCCGTGACATGCAATTAGATTTGTCTTCCCCACTCGCGCTATTCCCAAGAAAGGCCAGCAACAACTGAATGTAAGAGCAGCAATTCATTAGCTTCAGAGTAGAGCAGTGCCCAAAATAACGAAAAGAGCCTCCAGTTCCCTGTCCTTACCTATCCGAAACCTAACCTAACTCCTAACTCAAAACAGGAGAAAACGGGTCTTAACAAAAAGGGCTTCTCACTCCTACGGTGCTGCAGTGATAAGTATTTACAGTAGCACAAAATTCCAACACAAATGAGCTATTTACAAATATTTACACGTTTCACAAACACCACCGAGCGTCGCTCGGGGTAGGCGCACAGAAGCTGGCTCTTCGTTGGACACGGCGGACTGAGGATGACAGCGGGAACGAATGGCACCGGGCACGGAATGCCGGGACTGGGACGACAGCGATCCGACGAGGAAATGGCAAGCACCCCGATCAGCTGTCAAAGCCGGTGGTTAAGAATCCGTCCTCCAATCACCCATCCAATCCCAGTCCGCTCCAATCGGCGCTCCACGTCCAATCTGGGAGGGAAGAGAACAGCACACCCCCACACAACCACTCCCCGCTGGGAGGATGTTACACACACTACACACCATAGACCCTTGGGTCGTAACAATAAGCACAATTTAAAACTTGCTAACTAGAGATGCATCAGCTGACTGTCAAGGACCTGGAATCGTCTGATTTTCAGCAGCATTCTAGACTCTGACCGGTCAGTCAGCCTCACACCAGTTGGTCTTTTACGTTAACAACAACTTAGCGTGAAATCACCTCACTGTGAAGTTCACCAAAGTTAGTTGTGCAGAGACGACCAGAAAAACCATCATAACAAGAAACCTAATCGGACACTTAAATCATTTTAAAGAAGTGAACAAAAACTAAACAAACAAAAGTGGCAAAAGCTAAAGCTATCCAAATGCCAAAGCCAGCTACAACTTCAGAGCCTCGGTATGAGCAAACGATCAAAGCAGTTAAGGGGAAAATTATGGAATTGAGTGAAAAAGAGAAAAGGGTCAATGTCTTGTTATCATGTGAATTTGAATTAATGTTCAAGAAATCTGATGCACCTGCCTTTGTTTGTTGAGGTAAAATATGTCGTTAATTATTTGTACCTCTCTTTAATAGTCAGGCACTTTATTTTCAGTTGTTTTAGTGACAGAAGATCTTGTAACTTACTGGAGTTTATAGGAAATTGTGAAGTGTGATCATTTTATTATGAAAATAATGTTTTGCGTTGAAGAAAGAGATTTTTGTTTGTTTGTACTGTCAGTTATAGTTAACCAGGAAGCTAGCAGGTCACACTAAACAACTGCTAATTAGTGCTGAGGTCTTACCCTTTTCTATATATAAAAAACAAAAAATAAAACAAGTTTGTTGACACAGTAGCTAATATATAGAAGAAGCCAAAACCACTCAAAGGCTAAATGGGTAAATAAAAAATAAGAAGATAAATACAGGGATGTGGTAATTAGTTTTTCATGTTGATGAATTCACACCGTACGCCACCTCCCTGGTGAGGTTGAGGTCTGTTTCACCTGAGATTTGACAGCTCTTATGTTCATTTCCCTAACCATCTAAAGCAAAAATGATAAATAAATTAAAAAAAACCCCTGTAGATTCAGGTTTAGATCAGTCTCCAGGCAGCAGCCTTTGTTAACTGAGAACACAAGAGAGCCATTTGAGAGAGGCTGAGCTCAGACTCTTGTCTCCTCATTATGCCCACACTGTGAATCATGGGATTTCAGTGGATATTAGGGGACACTGGAGAGAAAGCAATATTCCCCCCAAAGTGCCCCAATTTATCTGAACAAAAACACACACACATACAATGGCAGATGCACGCGTACACACAAAACCGAACAATTGCTTTAGCAGTCATCAGTTTGAAGAAAGATAAGAGCAGACACAAAAGGTCAAACACTTACTGCGGATTGAAATGATGGGGTGGGTTTGGTTCACTTATCTCCACTCGTAGTTTTCTGTGACAAGACATATACTACAAATTATCCTGAAAACCAGAGCAGTTGCACACGGTATATGTTTGCATGTGCAGATTCAGCGTGGTAAGAGAGACACTTTTTTAGACACACAAGAAAATCATTCATGCTTTAAAGTGACCAGATGCAATATGGTCAAACAGCGTTAAAGTGGTAGGAGATTCCTCAGACATTTAATGTAATTTAAAGATTTAGGATTGGATACTTAAAACCAAATTGAAAAACATTTCATTATGTGCATCAAGGATGCTTGTTTGTGCGTGTCTATGACTTAATGTGTGTCAGAATGGTTTGACAAGCTCTTTTGTCTCTCTGGTGGCAGAAAACATATTCAACTATAACATGTACTGAAAACCTTTTATCTAGATGCCCCAGGGGCCTTCACCCCTAAATTTTCATCAAATGCTCAAACCTACACAAAGTACTAACAGATTGCTAAATAGAAAAGGCAACCAATAGCTGCCTGGAAAGCACAATGACATATTTGTCTATAGTAGTTTTGGGCTATGATTTGAACATGGGCTACAGTTTTAATGCTGGTTTGGAAAAAACAAACAAACAAACAAAACTACTCACTTTAACCTTATAAATGTATTCTGTTTTGTGTGTTTTATTTACATTTAGTTGAATGAACATACAAAAAAAAAGACATTGGTTTTAATACCAATAGCCTGACAATGACAGTGTGTGTCTCGCATAATGTCATGATTTGGCTGTGTAGTGGAGGCAGAATAGGACCCAAATGCAGACTCAAAGGCGGGACGTGAACTCAAAACACTCAGCTTTATTTGCTGGAAAAAGGTGATACTAAACTAAACTAAACTAAACTAAACTAAACTAAACTAAACTAAACTAAACTGAACTGGAAAACCTAAGACTCCGAATACACGGCGACCCACAGGGAGCAACACACAACCATGAGGGAGATCACGACAACAAGCGCAGGAAGACACAGACACTAAATACAAGAGGGTTAACAAGGGAAGTGAGGACACACGGGGAACACAGCTGACACGAATTAACTAGATGCCCCAGGGGAAGCAAAACAAGACACACCGAACATGGGAACACGAGACCTTCACAATAAAACAGGCAACAGAGGAATGTGATGCGGGAGTGGAGGAGTGGCAGATGAGAGTAGTCTAAAAAGTCCACAAGAAACACTGGAGCTCATGAAATAGTTCAAAACAAAACGTCTACGGAAGGCACTGGAGTCCAGGAAGCAGCTCAAAACAGAATGTCCACAAAAGAGGCTGGAGCTCAGGGAACAGTTGATAAACAGTTCAGGAGGTTGACCCGGGGGTCGGCGGCACAGGAGCTCAAGGCGGAACAGTTCAGGGGGCCGAGCCGGAGGTCGACAGCACCATAGTCCAAAACAGAGCAGGTCCAGAGGCCGACTGCGTGGAAGACGGTGGCGGCGACAGAGCAGGTCCGGAGGCCGTCCATGGCGGCAAAGACGCCCAGCCGATGGCCTGGAAAGTGGCCGGTGAGGTGCTGGCTGTGGACGTGGGCGTACAGGGGGCCACGGAGTGCTGAGCAGACGACTGAGCAGGTGACTGACGCTGAACTGTTCTCCTCCGGGGAACAGGAACAGGTGCTGGGCCTGGCCGAACACCAGCCATCCCCACCTGAGAAACAGAACCAGAACCCAGCAGGGACGAGATGGGTTCGGGCTGCCCTAGCCCTGGGAACTGGCATGGGCGCAGGAGCTAGCTGGACCTCTGCCGGAACTGAACTGAAACGGGTGCAGGAGTCGGCAGGGTCACAGCTGCCCTCACCCGGGGAACCGGGACAGGCACAGGCAACGGCTGGGCGTCCGCCATCCCCAGAGCAACCCAGGCACTTACAGTATAATCCTTAGAATAACAAAGTAGACTTAACATAATACAAAATGACAAAAAACACAAGAAAACTCAAACCACTGGGTCAGTTGACCCAGGATCGTGACACATAATCTGTCTTCGTGTGGCACATTTAGTTGTTACTTTCATATTTCTGTGATTTTTGTTAAAAAAGGTATAGAAGTACTCACAACTTCCGCTGATGACAGGCGTTTTCATTTGACTCAGTGAAACAGAGCACCAGGCTATTATTAGAGACAGGCCATTATTTCATTTGGCAGGTCCACACTGTGCTTCAATTACCTTTGGTTAATTAAACTATTGTGTTGCTTGAACGTGAGCTTTTCATATGTTTCAGTAACCTTAACAATGTTGCAGGTGAGATTAACTCTCCCCCTCCTTCTCCTTGTTCATCTTCATTTTTTTCCACCTCACTTTAAGTTTTTTTAATCAACCCGTATAATATAGCTGTTATTAATCAACATGATTATCTGGCCACTCAGGTTTCCTGCCTATGATGTTGTTTGTTCCCAAGCTCTGAGCAATGCAATTAGTGAGGGAAATGTTATAATGAACAATAGAAATCAGGGCCACAAACAGACACTGGCCACTTTGTTAGGTACAACTTGCTTACACCTGTTTTTTTTTGTTGTTTTGTTTTCAGAACTGCTTTAAATTTAACTAGCGTGGTCGTCTGCTGCTGTAGCATATCATGGATTGACGTGTTGCGCATTCAGAGATGCTCTTCTGTATACCTTGGTGGTAACGAGTCATTATTTGAGTTACTGTTGCTTTCCTATCAGCTCAAAGTTTGGCCATTCTCCTCTGGCATCAACAAGGTATTTTTTTCCTGAGAACTGCAAGTCTTTTTCAGACTATACAGTGGCTTGCAAAAGTATTGGGCCCCCTTGAACTTTTCCACATTTTGTCACATTACAGCCACAAACATGAATCAATTTTCTTGGAATTCCACGTGAAAGACCAATACAAAGTGGTGTACACGTGAGAAGTGGAACGAAAATCATACATGATTCCAAACATTTTTTACAAATAAATAACTGAAAAGTGGGGTGTGCATAATTATTCAGCCCCCTTTGGTCTGAGTGCAGTCAGTTGCCCATAGACATTGCCTGATGAGTGCTAATGGCTAAATAGAGTGTACCTGTGTGTAATCTAATGTCAGTACAAATACAGCTGCTCTGT